>OY725189.1:13267977-13331309 GCA_963241965.1 Tortrix viridana | reverse complement strand
TAACCTAACCTAACCTAACCTAACCTAACCTAACCTAACCTAACCTAACCTAACCTAACCTAACCTAACCTAACCTAACCTAACCTAACCTAACCTAACCTAACCTAACCTAACCTAACCTAACCTAACCTAACCTAACCTAACCTATACCTAACCTAACCTAACCTAACCTAACCTAACCTAACCTAACCTAACCTAACCTAACCTAACCTAACCTAACCTAACCTAACCTAACCTAACCTAACCTAACCTAACCTAACCTAACCTAACCTAACCTAACCTAACCTAACCTAACCTAACCTAACCTAACCTAACCTAACCTAACCTAACCTAACCTAACCTAACCTAACCTAACCTAACCTAACCTAACCTAACCTAACCTAACCTAACCTAACCTAACCTAACCTAACCTAACCTAACCTAACCTAACCTAACCTAACCTAACCTAACCTAACCTAACCTAACCTAACCTAACCTAACCTAACCTAACCTAACCTAACCTAACCTAACCTAACCTAACCTAACCTAACCTAACCTAACCTAACCTAACCTAACCTAACCTAACCTAACCTAACCTAACCTAACCTAACCTAACCTAACCTAACCTAACCTAACCTAACCTAACCTAACCTAACCTAACCTAACCTAACCTAACCTAACCTAACCTAACCTAACCTAACCTAACCTAACCTAACCTAACCTAACCTAACCTAACCTAACCTAACCTAACCTAACCTAACCTAACCTAACCTAACCTAACCTAACCTAACCTAACCTAACCTAACCTAACCTAACCTAACCTAACCTAACCTAACCTAACCTAACCTAACCTAACCTAACCTAACCTAACCTAACCTAACCTAACCTAACCTAACCTAACCTAACCTAACCTAACCTAACCTAACCTAACCTAACCTAACCTAACCTAACCTAACCTAACCTAACCTAACCTAACCTAACCTAACCTAACCTAACCTAACCTAACCTAACCTAACCTAACCTAACCTAACCTAACCTAACCTAACCTAACCTAACCTAACCTAACCTAACCTAACCTAACCTAACCTAACCTAACCTAACCTAACCTAACCTAACCTAACCTAACCTAACCTAACCTAACCTAACCTAACCTAACCTAACCTAACCTAACCTAACCTAACCTAACCTAACCTAACCTAACCTAACCTAACCTAACCTAACCTAACCTAACCTAACCTAACCTAACCTAACCTAACCTAACCTAACCTAACCTAACCTAACCTAACCTAACCTAACCTAACCTAACCTAACCTAACCTAACCTAACCTAACCTAACCTAACCTAACCTAACCTAACCTAACCTAACCTAACCTAACCTAACCTAACCTAACCTAACCTAACCTAACCTAACCTAACCTAACCTAACCTAACCTAACCTAACCTAACCTAACCTAACCTAACCTAACCTAACCTAACCTAACCTAACCTAACCTAACCTAACCTAACCTAACCTAACCTAACCTAACCTAACCTAACCTAACCTAACCTAACCTAACCTAACCTAACCTAACCTAACCTAACCTAACCTAACCTAACCTAACCTAACCTAACCTAACCTAACCTAACCTAACCTAACCTAACCTAACCTAACCTAACCTAACCTAACCTAACCTAACCTAACCTAACCTAACCTAACCTAACCTAACCTAACCTAACCTAACCTAACCTAACCTAACCTAACCTAACCTAACCTAACCTAACCTAACCTAACCTAACCTAACCTAACCTAACCTAACCTAACCTAACCTAACCTAACCTAACCTAACCTAACCTAACCTAACCTAACCTAACCTAACCTAACCTAACCTAACCTAACCTAACCTAACCTAACCTAACCTAACCTAACCTAACCTAACCTAACCTAACCTAACCTAACCTAACCTAACCTAACCTAACCTAACCTAACCTAACCTAACCTAACCTAACCTAACCTAACCTAACCTAACCTAACCTAACCTAACCTAACCTAACCTAACCTAACCTAACCTAACCTAACCTAACCTAACCTAACCTAACCTAACCTAACCTAACCTAACCTAACCTAACCTAACCTAACCTAACCTAACCTAACCTAACCTAACCTAACCTAACCTAACCTAACCTAACCTAACCTAACCTAACCTAACCTAACCTAACCTAACCTAACCTAACCTAACCTAACCTAACCTAACCTAACCTAACCTAACCTAACCTAACCTAACCTAACCTAACCTAACCTAACCTAACCTAACCTAACCTAACCTAACCTAACCTAACCTAACCTAACCTAACCTAACCTAACCTAACCTAACCTAACCTAACCTAACCTAACCTAACCTAACCTAACCTAACCTAACCTAACCTAACCTAACCTAACCTAACCTAACCTAACCTAACCTAACCTAACCTAACCTAACCTAACCTAACCTAACCTAACCTAACCTAACCTAACCTAACCTAACCTAACCTAACCTAACCTAACCTAACCTAACCTAACCTAACCTAACCTAACCTAACCTAACCTAACCTAACCTAACCTAACCTAACCTAACCTAACCTAACCTAACCTAACCTAACCTAACCTAACCTAACCTAACCTAACCTAACCTAACCTAACCTAACCTAACCTAACCTAACCTAACCTAACCTAACCTAACCTAACCTAACCTAACCTAACCTAACCTAACCTAACCTAACCTAACCTAACCTAACCTAACCTAACCTAACCTAACCTAACCTAACCTAACCTAACCTAACCTAACCTAACCTAACCTAACCTAACCTAACCTAACCTAACCTAACCTAACCTAACCTAACCTAACCTAACCTAACCTAACCTAACCTAACCTAACCTAACCTAACCTAACCTAACCTAACCTAACCTAACCTAACCTAACCTAACCTAACCTAACCTAACCTAACCTAACCTAACCTAACCTAACCTAACCTAACCTAACCTAACCTAACCTAACCTAACCTAACCTAACCTAACCTAACCTAACCTAACCTAACCTAACCTAACCTAACCTAACCTAACCTAACCTAACCTAACCTAACCTAACCTAACCTAACCTAACCTAACCTAACCTAACCTAACCTAACCTAACCTAACCTAACCTAACCTAACCTAACCTAACCTAACCTAACCTAACCTAACCTAACCTAACCTAACCTAACCTAACCTAACCTAACCTAACCTAACCTAACCTAACCTAACCTAACCTAACCTAACCTAACCTAACCTAACCTAACCTAACCTAACCTAACCTAACCTAACCTAACCTAACCTAACCTAACCTAACCTAACCTAACCTAACCTAACCTAACCTAACCTAACCTAACCTAACCTAACCTAACCTAACCTAACCTAACCTAACCTAACCTAACCTAACCTAACCTAACCTAACCTAACCTAACCTAACCTAACCTAACCTAACCTAACCTAACCTAACCTAACCTAACCTAACCTAACCTAACCTAACCTAACCTAACCTAACCTAACCTAACCTAACCTAACCTAACCTAACCTAACCTAACCTAACCTAACCTAACCTAACCTAACCTAACCTAACCTAACCTAACCTAACCTAACCTAACCTAACCTAACCTAACCTAACCTAACCTAACCTAACCTAACCTAACCTAACCTAACCTAACCTAACCTAACCTAACCTAACCTAACCTAACCTAACCTAACCTAACCTAACCTAACCTAACCTAACCTAACCTAACCTAACCTAACCTAACCTAACCTAACCTAACCTAACCTAACCTAACCTAACCTAACCTAACCTAACCTAACCTAACCTAACCTAACCTAACCTAACCTAACCTAACCTAACCTAACCTAACCTAACCTAACCTAACCTAACCTAACCTAACCTAACCTAACCTAACCTAACCTAACCTAACCTAACCTAACCTAACCTAACCTAACCTAACCTAACCTAACCTAACCTAACCTAACCTAACCTAACCTAACCTAACCTAACCTAACCTAACCTAACCTAACCTAACCTAACCTAACCTAACCTAACCTAACCTAACCTAACCTAACCTAACCTAACCTAACCTAACCTAACCTAACCTAACCTAACCTAACCTAACCTAACCTAACCTAACCTAACCTAACCTAACCTAACCTAACCTAACCTAACCTAACCTAACCTAACCTAACCTAACCTAACCTAACCTAACCTAACCTAACCTAACCTAACCTAACCTAACCTAACCTAACCTAACCTAACCTAACCTAACCTAACCTAACCTAACCTAACCTAACCTAACCTAACCTAACCTAACCTAACCTAACCTAACCTAACCTAACCTAACCTAACCTAACCTAACCTAACCTAACCTAACCTAACCTAACCTAACCTAACCTAACCTAACCTAACCTAACCTAACCTAACCTAACCTAACCTAACCTAACCTAACCTAACCTAACCTAACCTAACCTAACCTAACCTAACCTAACCTAACCTAACCTAACCTAACCTAACCTAACCTAACCTAACCTAACCTAACCTAACCTAACCTAACCTAACCTAACCTAACCTAACCTAACCTAACCTAACCTAACCTAACCTAACCTAACCTAACCTAACCTAACCTAACCTAACCTAACCTAACCTAACCTAACCTAACCTAACCTAACCTAACCTAACCTAACCTAACCTAACCTAACCTAACCTAACCTAACCTAACCTAACCTAACCTAACCTAACCTAACCTAACCTAACCTAACCTAACCTAACCTAACCTAACCTAACCTAACCTAACCTAACCTAACCTAACCTAACCTAACCTAACCTAACCTAACCTAACCTAACCTAACCTAACCTAACCTAACCTAACCTAACCTAACCTAACCTAACCTAACCTAACCTAACCTAACCTAACCTAACCTAACCTAACCTAACCTAACCTAACCTAACCTAACCTAACCTAACCTAACCTAACCTAACCTAACCTAACCTAACCTAACCTAACCTAACCTAACCTAACCTAACCTAACCTAACCTAACCTAACCTAACCTAACCTAACCTAACCTAACCTAACCTAACCTAACCTAACCTAACCTAACCTAACCTAACCTAACCTAACCTAACCTAACCTAACCTAACCTAACCTAACCTAACCTAACCTAACCTAACCTAACCTAACCTAACCTAACCTAACCTAACCTAACCTAACCTAACCTAACCTAACCTAACCTAACCTAACCTAACCTAACCTAACCTAACCTAACCTAACCTAACCTAACCTAACCTAACCTAACCTAACCTAACCTAACCTAACCTAACCTAACCTAACCTAACCTAACCTAACCTAACCTAACCTAACCTAACCTAACCTAACCTAACCTAACCTAACCTAACCTAACCTAACCTAACCTAACCTAACCTAACCTAACCTAACCTAACCTAACCTAACCTAACCTAACCTAACCTAACCTAACCTAACCTAACCTAACCTAACCTAACCTAACCTAACCTAACCTAACCTAACCTAACCTAACCTAACCTAACCTAACCTAACCTAACCTAACCTAACCTAACCTAACCTAACCTAACCTAACCTAACCTAACCTAACCTAACCTAACCTAACCTAACCTAACCTAACCTAACCTAACCTAACCTAACCTAACCTAACCTAACCTAACCTAACCTAACCTAACCTAACCTAACCTAACCTAACCTAACCTAACCTAACCTAACCTAACCTAACCTAACCTAACCTAACCTAACCTAACCTAACCTAACCTAACCTAACCTAACCTAACCTAACCTAACCTAACCTAACCTAACCTAACCTAACCTAACCTAACCTAACCTAACCTAACCTAACCTAACCTAACCTAACCTA
This sequence comes from Tortrix viridana, assembly GCA_963241965.1. Classification (NCBI taxonomy): domain Eukaryota; kingdom Metazoa; phylum Arthropoda; class Insecta; order Lepidoptera; family Tortricidae; genus Tortrix; species Tortrix viridana. Next base: position 13,325,421 of record OY725189.1, on the reverse strand, counting down.
ACCTAACCTAACCTAACCTAACCTAACCTAACCTAACCTAACCTAACCTAACCTAACCTAACCTAACCTAACCTAACCTAACCTAACCTAACCTAACCTAACCTAACCTAACCTAACCTAACCTAACCTAACCTAACCTAACCTAACCTAACCTAACCTAACCTAACCTAACCTAACCTAACCTAACCTAACCTAACCTAACCTAACCTAACCTAACCTAACCTAACCTAACCTAACCTAACCTAACCTAACCTAACCTAACCTAACCTAACCTAACCTAACCTAACCTAACCTAACCTAACCTAACCTAACCTAACCTAACCTAACCTAACCTAACCTAACCTAACCTAACCTAACCTAACCTAACCTAACCTAACCTAACCTAACCTAACCTAACCTAACCTAACCTAACCTAACCTAACCTAACCTAACCTAACCTAACCTAACCTAACCTAACCTAACCTAACCTAACCTAACCTAACCTAACCTAACCTAACCTAACCTAACCTAACCTAACCTAACCTAACCTAACCTAACCTAACCTAACCTAACCTAACCTAACCTAACCTAACCTAACCTAACCTAACCTAACCTAACCTAACCTAACCTAACCTAACCTAACCTAACCTAACCTAACCTAACCTAACCTAACCTAACCTAACCTAACCTAACCTAACCTAACCTAACCTAACCTAACCTAACCTAACCTAACCTAACCTAACCTAACCTAACCTAACCTAACCTAACCTAACCTAACCTAACCTAACCTAACCTAACCTAACCTAACCTAACCTAACCTAACCTAACCTAACCTAACCTAACCTAACCTAACCTAACCTAACCTAACCTAACCTAACCTAACCTAACCTAACCTAACCTAACCTAACCTAACCTAACCTAACCTAACCTAACCTAACCTAACCTAACCTAACCTAACCTAACCTAACCTAACCTAACCTAACCTAACCTAACCTAACCTAACCTAACCTAACCTAACCTAACCTAACCTAACCTAACCTAACCTAACCTAACCTAACCTAACCTAACCTAACCTAACCTAACCTAACCTAACCTAACCTAACCTAACCTAACCTAACCTAACCTAACCTAACCTAACCTAACCTAACCTAACCTAACCTAACCTAACCTAACCTAACCTAACCTAACCTAACCTAACCTAACCTAACCTAACCTAACCTAACCTAACCTAACCTAACCTAACCTAACCTAACCTAACCTAACCTAACCTAACCTAACCTAACCTAACCTAACCTAACCTAACCTAACCTAACCTAACCTAACCTAACCTAACCTAACCTAACCTAACCTAACCTAACCTAACCTAACCTAACCTAACCTAACCTAACCTAACCTAACCTAACCTAACCTAACCTAACCTAACCTAACCTAACCTAACCTAACCTAACCTAACCTAACCTAACCTAACCTAACCTAACCTAACCTAACCTAACCTAACCTAACCTAACCTAACCTAACCTAACCTAACCTAACCTAACCTAACCTAACCTAACCTAACCTAACCTAACCTAACCTAACCTAACCTAACCTAACCTAACCTAACCTAACCTAACCTAACCTAACCTAACCTAACCTAACCTAACCTAACCTAACCTAACCTAACCTAACCTAACCTAACCTAACCTAACCTAACCTAACCTAACCTAACCTAACCTAACCTAACCTAACCTAACCTAACCTAACCTAACCTAACCTAACCTAACCTAACCTAACCTAACCTAACCTAACCTAACCTAACCTAACCTAACCTAACCTAACCTAACCTAACCTAACCTAACCTAACCTAACCTAACCTAACCTAACCTAACCTAACCTAACCTAACCTAACCTAACCTAACCTAACCTAACCTAACCTAACCTAACCTAACCTAACCTAACCTAACCTAACCTAACCTAACCTAACCTAACCTAACCTAACCTAACCTAACCTAACCTAACCTAACCTAACCTAACCTAACCTAACCTAACCTAACCTAACCTAACCTAACCTAACCTAACCTAACCTAACCTAACCTAACCTAACCTAACCTAACCTAACCTAACCTAACCTAACCTAACCTAACCTAACCTAACCTAACCTAACCTAACCTAACCTAACCTAACCTAACCTAACCTAACCTAACCTAACCTAACCTAACCTAACCTAACCTAACCTAACCTAACCTAACCTAACCTAACCTAACCTAACCTAACCTAACCTAACCTAACCTAACCTAACCTAACCTAACCTAACCTAACCTAACCTAACCTAACCTAACCTAACCTAACCTAACCTAACCTAACCTAACCTAACCTAACCTAACCTAACCTAACCTAACCTAACCTAACCTAACCTAACCTAACCTAACCTAACCTAACCTAACCTAACCTAACCTAACCTAACCTAACCTAACCTAACCTAACCTAACCTAACCTAACCTAACCTAACCTAACCTAACCTAACCTAACCTAACCTAACCTAACCTAACCTAACCTTTTTTTTTTTTTTTTTTTTTTTTTTTTTTTTTGACAGGGTGGAAAATGCTTTATGCATTCCCCTCACCATGGGAGTGGCGAGGGGATATGTGGGACTCACTCCTCCCCCCCTCCCCAGAATGGGGAGAAAGGGAGGAGCGCAACCCACTAAAAACCACCCTGGCGTACCCTCCTGCCGGTTTCAGTAAGACGCCGTGGTTCCGCGTTAGCATTGCCACGACGCCTTCCGGCTGCCCCAGCCACTGCCGGGGCTCCCTGCGCCAAAGGGGAGAGAGGCCGAGCACGCCGGGCCTCTCCCCCAGACAACCAAGTGACGTTCCTACGGCAGGTGTGGGACTCCCATCCCCCACCTGCAGCCACTAAGGGTTGAGGCGGGCGGCAAACCGCCGCCGCCTCAACCCCCGCCGTCTGCGCCGGAGCGGATGCGCGAGAGGAGACTCCTCGCGCTCACGCTCCGCGGCCTCCTTCTGCGAGATAACGCTCTCGCAGAAGGAGGCCACCGCCTGCCAGGACCTCTCGCTGCACAGCATTGCAGAGACAACGCTGTGCAGGGAGAGGTCCCATTGCCCAATCGCTAGTGCCATGGTGGCGCGCTCCGAACTCCAGCGGCTGCACACCTCGAGGGTGTGCTGAGCCGTGTCGTCCGGATCGCCGCACTCATGGCACTGCGGGCCAGGCTCCCTCCCAATTTTGTGCAGGTAATGACCGAAGCACCCGTGTCCGGTCATTACCTGCACAAGCCTGTACGACAGAGCGCCGAATGCCCTATCCACCCAGGTGTCGAACGACGGGAGGATCGCCCCTATGGTACGGGTACCATAGGGTGAGTCCTCCAGGCCGCTCTTCCACCTGTCCCGCATTCGGCGCTCCGTCATACGGCGCGTCTCCTCCACCTCCTCAGGGTCCGGGCGTTCTCCTCTAGCCCGGGCCCTGGACCTAACCTTATAGGTCTCAGCCTGCACCTCTGCGTCCATTTCCCATGGCGGGGTGCAGGCGAGGAGGCAGGCCGCTGCGTGGGCCACCGTCATATAGGCCCTCACCATTCGGAGGGCCACCACCCGCTGGGGCCTACGCAGCAGGGCCCTGTTCCGGGCGGACAGCTTGTCCGCCCATATTGGGGCCCCATACAGGGCCATGCTCCTCGTGACGCCGGCGTATAGCCGCCGGCACAAGGAGCCCGGCCCTCCCACATTGGGCAGCAGCCGGCCCAGGGCCGACGCGGCGCCCACGATTCGGGGAGCAAGTCTCGCGAAATGCTCCCCGAAATCCCACCGACGGTCCAAAGTCAGCCCCAGATATTTGATATGGGGCTTTATCTGGACCGTCTCTCCCCCGATCGTGAGCGCCGCGCCCGCCGGCGGCCGCCACCCACGCCCCCCGAAGACTATCCCCTCAGTCTTCGAGAGGGCCACCTTCAGGCCGAGCTGCTCGATCCGGTGGATCGACAGCTCGGCCGCCACCTCCGCCCGCCTCATCACCTCCTCCATTTCGGTCCCACGCACGGCCACCATGGTATCATCTGCATAGCAAATGGTGGCCGTCCGTGGGAGCAATTCCCCCCTGATGGCCCAATCGTACCCCAGGTTCCATAGCAAGGGACCGAGCACGGAACCCTGGGGTACTCCACAGGCCATCTCCCGCTCCCCCCGACCGCCATCCCGCCCCTCGTAGAGCACTGCCCTCTCGGTAAGGTAGTGCTCCACGACCCTCCGGAGGTAGAGAGGCACTTCGTGATACCGAAGTGCCTCTCTAATGACCCCATAGGGAAGGGTGCCAAATGCGTTGGCGATGTCCAGCGACACCGCCACGACACCCTCTCCCCTGCTCGACGCGTCCTCACAGAAGTCCCTCAAGGACTTCAGTGCGTCGAGCGTGGACCGCCCCTCCCGGAACCCGAACTGCCGGTCCGAGACGTTCGGGCCGGCGCCCTCCAGGTGCTGCAGGATTCTGGAGGCCAGGATCCTCTCCAACATTTTCCCGGCCTCGTCCAGCAGCACAATTGGGCGCCATGCCGAGGGACAGTCAGGGGGTCGACCCTCTTTCCGGAGGAGGCAGAGCCTCCCCTCCTTCCACACCCTCGGGAATTTGCCTTCCCTCAGACAGTCGTCCATCAGCTGTCTGAGGCGGCCCCCGAGGTGCTTCAGTGCGATGGGGAGGACTCTGCCGGGGACTCCGTCCGGGCCCGGGGCCTTTTTGCAGCCCCGGAGGCGGTCCAACACCCGGTCGAACTCGTCATCGCTAATGGGCGCGATGGCGAGTTCGACCTCCGGCTCCCCCGATGGCTCGGTCATCACCGGGGGAGTTATCGAGGGGCTCGGCGGGAATAGCCCCTCGATGACCGCCTGGAGGAGGGAGGGCTCCAGGGAATCCATGGGGGGGGCGGTGCGCATTTTGTTTCGCACCACCCTATACGGCCGCCCCCACGGGTCCCTGTCCAGGGTGGCCAAGAACGAGGCGTGCGCCTCGTCCTTGGCCTTGGCGATCGCCACCTGTAGGGCCCCCTTTGCCTCCTTGAGGGCCCTGTGGAGCCCCTCCTCCTCCTCGGCGGTGTGTTGCCGACGCCGACAGTGCTGGTACGCCGACCGAGCACTGTTACTGGTGGTTCGCAGGGCCGCAATCTCTGCGGACCACCAGTACACCCTCCCCCGGGCGAAAAGACGCTTCGCCCGGGGCATGGCCGCGTCGCACACCGCCTGCAGCGAGGAGCGGAACCGAGATGCCCGCTCCTCGACCCCGAGGTCGGCGGGTGGGGCAGCACACCATGCCTCCACCATCGCCGCCTCGTCCACCCTGGCCCTGTCCAGTTTGGACAGGGACCATTTGGGGAACCCTCCTCCTCTCCCGGCCCCCCTCTGCCCCCCCGCGGGGACGGGCAGCGGCCGGACCCTACCTGTGGAGACCCTCATTCTGATGTATAGATGATCAGAGAGGGTCTCCACGTCCTCCAGGACGCGCCAGTCCGTAACGCGTGCGGCAATGGCGGGGGTCGCGAACGTGATGTCCACGATTGACCCCCCTTGGCGCCGCACGCAAGTGTTGGCGCTGCCCTGGTTCAGGACCGTAAGGCCCGTCGCCGCCACCCAGTCCCTGAGGGCCGCCCCGCGCGGGTCCGTAACGGGGGAACCCCATGCCGCGCTCTTGGCATTGAGGTCCCCCAGGACCAGCACTTGCTTCGGGGCTGCCCTCCTGACGACCCCCCCCAGGGTGCCCAGGAACAACTCAAATTCTCGCAGCGGCCTATTGGGGGAGAAGTACACCGCAACGATGACGGTGTCGTCTCCCCACTTGGCCGCCACGAATCCCGGGCCACCCTCTACCCTGGTCAGGGGGGGGAAGTCCCCCACCGCCGGCACCACCACGGCCACCCTCTCGTCCGCCGACCCTACCCAGTTGGGTAGGGGGGGGACGAAGTAGGGCTCCGCCACTACGGCAACGCCCATCGCCCACTCCGCCATGGTCTGCATGAGCAGGTCCTGAGCTCTGGCGGAGTGGTTGGCGTTCACCTGCAGGATGTCTAGATGCGGGTGTGCTGGCATCTAGACATCCATGCTTTCTTCCTGGGCCCCGGCGGCTGGCGCTGACGGGGGGTTCTGCTGGGGGGGACGGGGGCGTGGGGCCCTCGTGTCCCTACCTCTGGTTGGGGGGGGGAAGCAGTTCCTTCCCCCCATTCTGTGCCCCGCTGGGAGTTTGGAGTGGTGGCAGACCGCACACCACTCTTTCTCCCAGCATTCCCCCATTTTGTGCCCCTCCTTGCAGCACCGGAAGCACAGCGTGCTCCGGTCCACGCTAGAGGGGCACAGTTCCCTCGTGTGACCGACACCGTAGCACTTGAAGCAGCGCATCGGTGTCGGTCCCACGGCCGTGACCCTGGCGGAGGCCCAACCCACCAGGATCCGACCCGCCCTCTGCAGCGCGATCGCGCAGGTCACGGGGCACTGGACGAGGACCGATCCAGTGCCGTCGTACAGCCTGCGGACGGCCCCAACCTTTACCTGGGCCGTCGCGCAGCCCCCCGCCTTGGCAACCGCCTCCGCCACCGACTCCCCGGTCGCCGACTCATCGAGCCCGGCGACCTGGAGGCCGGCCATCTTGACGGGGCGGCTGATGTTGGCCACGTCCCCCACAATGGACTGCAGCCGTTCCGCCAGTTTATCGGCGGTCCGGCCGCTATCCCCCCCTGGGACCTCGATGACCCTGCCCCCGGTCGCCGAGGTCCGGACCCGCACATGTTGCAGGCCCACCTCCTGCAGGCTAAGGCCCTGAATGGCCTTAGCCATGGTGGCCTGCAACGTGGTGGTGGCGTCCTTCTTTAACGTCACCACCACCGCCGCCGTCTTGGGGGCAGACAGCGCCGCGGGCCTTGGCGCTGCCTTTCTGGCCTGGGTCTGTACAGCCGGGGGGGGGGAGGTCTTGGCCTTCCCCTTGCCTTTTCCCTTTTTTACCACCTCCGACCATTGCGCGGGCGGAGGCGGTATTCGGCCTGAGGGGCCGGGTACGCCCTGCGAAGGCCGAGCGGCAGCCGGGGCTGCGGCAGGCCTGGGCGCCTTGGCCGCAGGGGCGTTGGGCGCTGCCTTGCGGGCGGGGGGTGCCGCCTTCTTGGCGGCCTTAGGCCTCCCATCCCCCAGTCTGGCCCTCGCCTCAGGCTCGGGCTGCGGCATGGGCGGCGGGGTAGGCCTCGTGGCCTTCGTCTTGGGGGGGGGCGGCGGGGGGTCGGACCCTGTAGCCCTTCTGTCCGCCGCCAGCGGGGGGCGGAGCGGGGGCTCCGGGGGAAGGCGGCGACTCACTTCCTCAATTCGGGCATTCACCATGTTGCCCAAACTGAGGAAGAGGTCCCTCTTCATACACTCTATTGCCTCCACCAGCTCCTCCGTGGAGAACTGCACTGGTGGAGGGGGGGGAGCCGGGGCCTGGCGCTCGGAGAAGGCGGTCCTGAGCGCCTTGGTCTCTGCGGTGAGCAGGGCGAGCTGCTCCCGCATCCTTTTGTTATCCGCCTTAAGGATGCGGATCTCCTCGCCCTCGGCCTTGGCGGCCTCCACCTCGTCCATGGCCGCCAAGATGGCTCTGCAGGACCTATTAAATAGGCCCCACACCTCCCCCTTCAGGTTGCCCGATTTTCGGGCCCCCTCTAGAATGTCCCTCGCCGATGTTCGGGCCACCTCTATGGGATCGGCATACTGCCGATCCACCTGGCCGCCCGACGGTGAGGGAGAGCCAGCACGGGAGGGCGACTGCGATCGCGACCGCTCCCCCCCGGCTTCTACCCCCCTTCCCCCCTTCCCCTCCTCACCCCTCCTCGAGCGGAGTGCGGGGAAGTCTCGCAGGTACCTGGCCGCGGCGGCGTCCTGCCTCTCCTCGAACCGGGGCTCGATTAGGGCGAGCTTCGCCTTCGCCGCGGACAGCCCCGAATATGCCCCCTTGGGCTTCCCCCTGCGCGCCGTGTTCACCTTAGGTAGGTGATCCGGCGCGAGGGCCCCCCCCTCATCCTCATGGGTCCTCTTCGACCCAGAGGGAACCGGCAGGTAGTCCTCCGGTTCCAAATAGTCATTCTCTGACTCCAGATCGGAGTCAGAGCCCCCCCCCTCCGAGGGGGGTCCCCCAAAACTTGAGGGCGTGGCCATGGTGGCCCCGGCCCCCCCTCCACCAAATTTGGTCGAGATCCGCTCACCCAGTCCGAAGTTAAGACCTAACCTAACTTAAAACGGTCAAGTGGGAGTCGGATCTCAACGACCTAATACTAAATTGCCTTCAGCGCCTGATGAAGGCAATTAGCAATTTCCCAAAACTTTCCCCCCGAATTTGGCCCACTTCCCGAGGTCGCAGCGAAAAAAGAAAAATGTCAAAAAATAGAGTAATTTTTACTCTATTTTTTGACACTCTTACTTTATTACCCCCAAATACAAAAATAAAAAGAAAAGGCCGAAAAACAAAAATACAAAAATTTTAAAAAATAATCAACCAAAAAAGTTCTCCCTCCCCACCTGCGAAAATTTGCAATTTCCAAACGGGATGTTTGAAAATTACAAATCTTTCAGCACTGTGTAGAGGGTGAAATGCACTACCTAAACTGCTAATTCAAAAATTTTTTCGACCACCACAACCCAGTCAAAATTTCACTTAAAAAGTGAAAAGTGAAAATAATTTTTTAAAATTTTGGTCAAAAAAAACGCAAAATTTTAAAAAATTAAAAACTATGGGTTCCGCAATCTGACAATTACGGGACCAACCCTATAATTTGCGGGACCGTTACCGCTATCCCCGCCCAAAAACTGAGCAAGGTGGGATATCGGCAACACCGACTAAATTAAAAAGTAAAAATGTAAACAAACCCTAAATTTCAAAGAAATTTAGGGTGTGAATTTACACTTTTTTGAAAATTCGATATTTTCCGAAATAAAATTCCGAAAAATACCGAACCTTCCCTACGGTAAAGACGACTATTGCCGCTATGTGCTAGCCCTGAAAAGGGCTTAAAACAACAACGGCAACACCGACTTTTACGTCAGAAAAACGTAAACAAACAAATAAAATCCAGTCAAGAGCAAAACACAAAATCCGAAATAAATAAGCCAAGTCACAAGATAGAGCAGAATCAAAAACCGAAATCGAAAGCCAAAAATTCGTTAGTAATTGTCTCCGAAAATCGCAATGATCCATACAAAAACACCCAAAATTCAACCTCAACCTAACCTAACCTAACCTAACCTAACCTAACCTAACCTAACCTAACCTAACCTAACCTAACCTAACCTAACCTAACCTAACCTAACCTAACCTAACCTAACCTAACCTAACCTAACCTAACCTAACCTAACCTAACCTAACCTAACCTAACCTAACCTAACCTAACCTAACCTAACCTAACCTAACCTAACCTAACCTAACCTAACCTAACCTAACCTAACCTAACCTAACCTAACCTAACCTAACCTAACCTAACCTAACCTAACCTAACCTAACCTAACCTAACCTAACCTAACCTAACCTAACCTAACCTAACCTAACCTAACCTAACCTAACCTAACCTAACCTAACCTAACCTAACCTAACCTAACCTAACCTAACCTAACCTAACCTAACCTAACCTAACCTAACCTAACCTAACCTAACCTAACCTAACCTTTTTTTTTTTTTTTTTTTTTTTTTTTTTTTGTTAACGAAGTGGAAATGCATTACGCATCCCCCCCGCCTTAGGGAAGGCTGTAATAAATTGGGGGGGTATGACGGACTCTCAACCTAATCAAATAGGAGCCTACCGTCTAAAACCACTCCGGCGTTTTTAGCCCCTTGCCGGTGAGTGAGACGCCGTGGTACCCGCGTTAGCATTTGGCCACGGACGTCTCCCAGCTGCTCCGAAGAGCCCCTTCCAAGAGAAGAGAGAAATTGTGTACGCTCACAATTCTCTCCTCCCAAGACAGTTAGAGCCATCATCTTGGGTCCCTCACCCTGGCCCTACGGAAGTTCGGGCGAGCAACAAACAGAAGTTCGCTGAGTTCGCCTTCTCCTCCTTCCTGTCTACCCTCCAAACAAGTGTAGTGGAGTCGCTTTCCAGGAGCAGGTCATGGGCCCTCTGCCTATCCGTCCCTTCTAGCAACCCACACACTACACCGACCGACCAAATGAAGGTTCCGGCGAGCAGCAAACAACGTCCACTGAGTTCGCCTTCCCCTCCAACTCCGACTGTAGTGGGGTCGCTTTCCAGGACAGGTCATCAGCCCTCTGCCTATCCGTCCCTTCTAGCAACCCACACTGCACCGTCCCAGAACTACAGTGGCCTCCGAGATTTCAAAGGAACACGTAGAAGGACGGTTAGAGCGAAAGGAGTTATTCTTCGTGAGCGAGTTACCGGCCGTCTGCCCACCCGACACTTCAAACAACCCGATCACCCACCCACCAATGAAGGTTCGGGCGAGCAGCGAACAAAGTCCACTGAGTTCGCCTTCCCCTCCAACTCCGACTGTAGTGGGGTCGCTTTCCAGGACAGGTCATCAGCCCTCTGCCTATCCGTCCCTTCTAGCAACCCACACTGCACCGTCCCAGAACTACAGTGGCCTCCGAGATTTCAAAGGAACACGTAGAAGGACGGTTAGAGCGAAAGGAGTTATTCTCCGTGAGCGAGTTACCGGCCATCTGCCCACCCGACACTTCAAACAACCCGATCACCCACCCACCAATGAAGGTTCGGGCGAGCAGCGAACAAAGTCCACTGAGTTCGCCTTCCCCTCCAACTCCGACTGTAGTGGGGTCGCTTTCCAGGACAGGTCATCAGCCCTCTGCCTATCCGTCCCTTCTAGCAACCCACACTGCACCGTCCCAGAACTACAGTGGCCTCCGAGATTTCAAAGGAACACGTAGAAGGACGGTTAGAGCGAAATGAGTTATTCTCCGTGAGCGAGTTACCGGCCGTCTGCCCACCCGACACTTCAAACAACCCGATCACCCACCCACCAATGAAGGTTCGGGCGAGCAGCGAACAGAGTCCACTGAGTTCGCCTTCCCCTCCAACTCCGACTGTAGTGGGGTCGCTTTCCAGGACAGGTCATCAGCCCACTGCCTATCCGTCCCTTCTAGCAACCCACACTGCACCGTCCCAGAACTACAGTGGCCTCCGAGATCCCAAAGGAACACGTAGAAGGACGGTTATAGCGAAAAGAGTTATTCTCCGTGAGCGAGTTACCGGCCGTCTGCCACCCGACACTTCAAACAACCCGATCACCCACCCACAAATGAAGGTTCGGGCGAGCAGCGAACAAAGTCCACTAATTTCGCCTTCCCCTCCAACTCCGACTGTAGTGGGGTCGCTTTCCAGAACAGGTCATCAGCCTTCTGCCTATCCGTCCCTTCTAGCAACCCACACTGCACCGTCCCCGAACTACAGTGGCCTCCGAGACCTCAGACGAACACGTAGAAGGACGGTTAGAGCGAAAGGAGTTTTCTCCGTGAGCGAGTTACCGGCCATCTGCCCACCCGACACTTCAAACCACCCCAATCACCCACCCACAGATGAAGGTTCGGGCGAGCAGCGAACAGAGTCCACTGAGTTCGCTTTCCCCTCCAACTCCGACTGTAGTGGGGTCGCTTTCCAGGACAGGTCATCAGCCTTCCGCCTATCCGTCCCTTCCAGCAACCCACACTGCGCCGTCCCATAACTACAGTGGCCCCCGAAATTTCAGAAGAACACGTAGAAGGACAATCTGAGTGAAAAATAGGGCAAAGATGTTACATTATTGTCATTTGGTTACAACATATTTAAATAACAGTTAACCCTTTATAAACAGGGTGAGCAGTCCAGACGAGCCAGCACGGGAAAGAACAAACACCCGAGGACAAGGAGACCCGCCCCCCGCAACCATGGCATCGATCTCAGATTTAAGAAATTCTACATTCGAACATTCCCAATAATTCCCGTCCGCGTTCGAAAGATAAACCGGACAGTATTTACCGGGATTCCCCAATTGCAGCCCCTCTCTTTTCCAATACCGAGGCGATGATCCCCGAGAACAGACCCCCCACCCCCACAACTCTTACATTAAAATTAACTACAATATGTCCCAGACATACAGGATGAGCAATCCGAACAGGCCATCACAGGAAAGCCCGAAACCACGAAAGACGCGAAAAACCCCATACCCAGGAACCGTGGATCCGATCCCAGATTTAAGAAAAGCAGCATCCAACCATCCCCACAAATCCCATACCTGTCTGGGAACCAGGCAGAAATCTCCGGGAATCCCCAAATACAACCTCTCTCTTTTCCAAAACCAACGCCACGTCCCCCAGGAACGTACTCCGCGTCCCCCACGGTCCCAAACTTGGATCCACTGACCTACTCTGAATACCAGCCCCGCGAACGCAAAGCTAACATAACCCATGTACATAGCCTATCTGGGCAACCCAACCCATAACACAAGATTATACATAATATCAACAAGTCAATTTAAACATGTCAACAAAGTAATTAAATTATAGTATACCCTAGGTAAACGGCGAGCAATCCAGACGGGCCATCACGGGTATTAAGAAACCAACAGAGACAGGGAAACCCGCCCCCCGCAACCATGGCATCGATCTCAGATTTAAGAAATTCTACATTCAGAGATTCCCAATAATTCCCGTCCACGTTCGAAAGATAAACAGGACAGTATTTACCGGGATTCCCCAATTGCAGCCCCTCTCTTTTCCAATACCGACGCGATGGTCCCCGAGAACAGACCCCCCACCCCCACAACTCTTACATTAAAATTAACTTCAATATGTCCCAGACATACAGGACGAGCAATCCGAACAGGCCATCACAGGAAAGCCCGAAACCACAAAAGACGCGAAAAACCCCATACCCAAGAACCGTGGATCCGATCCCAGATTTAAGAAAAGCAGCATTTAACCATCCCCGCAAATCCCATACCTGTCTGGGAACCAGGCAGAAATCCTCGGGAATCCCCAAATACAACCTCTCTCTTTTCCAAAACCGACGCCACGTCCCCCAGGGACGTACTCCGCGTCCCCCACGGTCCCAGACTTGAATCCACTGACCTACTCTGAATACCAGCCCCGCGAACGCAAAGCTAACATAACCCATGTACATAGCCTATCTGGGCAACCCAACCCATAACATAAGATTATACATAATATCAGTAAGTAAATTTAAACGTGTCAATGAAGTAATTAAATTATAGTATACCCTAGGTAAACGGCGAGCAATCCAGACGGGCCAGCACGGGTATTAAGAAACCAACAGAGACAGGGAGACCCGCCCCCCGCGACCATGGCATCAATCTCAGATTTAAGAAATTCTACATTCAGAGATTCCCAATAATTCCCGTCCACGTTCGAAGGATAAACAGGACAGTATTTACCGGGATTCCCCAATTGCAGCCCCTCTCTTTTCCAATACCGACGCGATGGTCCCCGAGAACAGACCCCCCACCCCCACAACTCTTACATTAAAATTAACTACAATATGTCCCAGACATACAGGACGAGCAATCCGAACAGGCCATCACAGGAAAGCCCGAAACCACAAAAGACGCGAAAAACCCCATACCCAGGAACCGTGGATCCGATCCCAGATTTAAGAAAAGCAGCATTTCACCATCCCCACAAATCCCATACCTGTCTGGGAACCAGGCAGAAATCCCCGGGAATCCCCAAATACAACCTCTCTCTTTTCCAAAACCGACGCCACGTCCCCCAGGAACGTACTCCGCGTCCCCCACGGTCCCAGACTTGAATCCACTGACCTACTCTGAATACCTACCCCGCGAACGCAAAGCTACCATAACCCATGTACATAGCCTATCTGGGCAACCCGACCCATAACACAAGATTATACATAATATCAACAAGTCAATTTAAACATGTCAACAAAGTAATTAAATTATAGTATACCCTAGGTAAACGGCGAGCAATCCAGACGGGCCAGCACGGGTATTAAGAAACCAACAGAGACAGGGAGACCCGCCCCCCGCGACCATGGCATCGATCTCAGATTTAAGAAATTCTACATTCAGAGATTCCCAATAATTCCCGTCCACGTTCGAAGGATAAACAGGACAGTATTTACCGGGATTCCCCAATTGCAGCCCCTCTCTTTTCCAATACCGACGCGATGGCCCCCGAGAGCAGACCCCCCCCCCCCACAACTCTTACATTAAAATTAACTACAATATGTCCCAGACATACAGGACGAGCAATCCGAACAGGCCATCACAGGAAAGCCCGAAACCACAAAAGACGCGAAAAACCCCATACCCAGGTACCGTGGATCCGATCCCAGATTTAAGAAAAGCAGCATCCAACCATCCCCACAAATCCCATACCTGTCTGGGAACCAGGCAGAAATCTCCGGGAATCCCCAAATACAACCTCTCTCTTTTCCAAAACCAACGCCACGTCCCCCCAGGAACGTACTCCGCGTCCCCCACGGTCCCAGACTTGAATCCACTGACCTACTCTGAATACCAGCCCCGCGAACGCAAAGCTAACATAACCCATGTACATAGCCTATCTGGGCAACCCAACCCATAACATAAGATTATACATAATATCAACAAGTAAATTTAAACGTGTCAATGAAGTAATTAAACTATAGTATACCTTAGGTAAACGGCGAGCAATCCAGACGGGCCAGCACGGGTATTAAGAAACCAACAGAGACAGGGAGACCCGCCCCCCGCGACCATGGCATCGATCTCAGATTTAAGAAATTCTACATTCAGAGATTCCCAATAATTCCCGTCCACGTTCGAAAGATAAACAGGACAGTATTTACCGGGATTCCCCAATTGCAGCCCCTCTCTTTTCCGATACCGACGCGATGGTCCCCGAGAACAGAACCCCCACCCCCACAACTCTTACCTTGAAATTAACTACAATATGTCCCAGACATACAGGACGAGCAATCCGAACAGGCCATCACAGGAAAGCCCGAAACCACAAAAGACGCGAAAAACCCCATACCCAGGAACCGTGGATCCGATCCCAGATTTAAGAAAAGCAGCATTTAACCATCCCCACAAATCCCATACCTGTCTGGGAACCAGGCAGAAATCCTCGGGAATCCCCAAATACAACCTCTCTCTTTTCCAAAACCGACGCCACGTCCCCCAGGAACGTACTCCGCGTCCCCCACGGTCCCAGACTTGAATCCACTGACCTATTCTGAATACCAACCCCGCGAACGCAAAGCTAACATAACCCATGTACATAGCCTATCTGGGCAACCCAACCCATAACATAAGATTATACATAATATCAGTAAGTAAATTTAAACGTGTCAATGAAGTAATTAAATTATAGTATACCTTAGGTAAACGGCGAGCAATCCAGACGGGCCAGCACGGGTATTAAGAAACCAACAGAGACAGGGAAACCCGCCCCCCGCGACCATGGCATCGATCTCAGATTTAAGAAATTCTACATTCAGAGATTCCCAGTAATTCCCGTCCACGGTCGAAAGATAAACAGGACAGTATTTACCGGGATTCCCCAACTGCAGCCCCTCTCTTTTCCAATACCGACGCGATGGTCCCCGAGAACAGACCCCCCACCCCCACAACTCTTACATTAAAATTAACTACAATATGTCCCAGACATACAGGATGAGCAATCCGAACAGGCCATCACAGGAAAGCCCGAAACTACAAAAGACGCGAAAAACCCCATACCCAGGAACCGTGGATCCGATCCCAGATTTAAGAAAAGCAGCATCCAACCATCCCCACAAATCCCATACCTGTCTGGGAACCAGGCAGAAATCTCCGGGAATCCCCAAATACAACCTCTCTCTTTTCCAAAACCAACGCCACGTCCCCCAGGAACGTACTCCGCGTCCCCCACGGTCCCAAACTTGGATCCACTGACCTACTCTGAATACCAACCCCGCGAACGCAAAGCTAACATAACCCATGTACATAGCCTATCTGGGCAACCCAACCCATAACACAAGATTATACATAATATCAACAAGTCAATTTAAACATGTCAACAAAGTAATTAAATTATAGTATACCCTAGGTAAACGGCGAGCAATCCAGGCGGGCCATCACGGGTATTAAGAAACCAACAGAGACAGGGAAACCCGCCCCCCGCAACCATGGCATCGATCTTAGATTTAAGAAATTCTACATTCAGAGATTCCCAATAATTCCCGTCCACGTTCGAAAGATAAACAGGACAGTATTTACCGGGACTCCCCAATTGCAGCCCCTCTCTTTTCCAATACCGACGCGATGGTCCCCGAGAACAGACCCCCCACCCCCACAACTCTTACATTAAAATTAACTACAATATGTCCCAGACATACAGGACAAGCAATCCGAACAGGCCATCACAGGAAAGCCCGAAACCACAAAAGACGCGAAAAACCCCATACCCAGGAACCGTGGATCCGATCCCAGATTTAAGAAAAGCAGCATTTAACCATCCCCGCAAATCCCATACCTGTCTGGGAACCAGGCAGAAATCCTCGGGAATCCCCAAATACAACCTCTCTCTTTTCCAAAACCGACGCCACGTCCCCCAGGAACGCACCCCGCGTCCCCCACGGTCCCAGACTTGAATCCACTGACCTACTCCGAATACCAACCCCGCGAACGCAAATCTAACATAACCCATGTACATAGCCTATCTGGGCAGCCCAACCCATAACATAAGATTATACATAATATCAACAAGTAAATTTAAACGTGTCAATGAAGTAATTAAATTATAGTATACCCTAGGCAAACGGCGAGCAATCCAGACGGGCCAGCACGGGTATTAAGAAACCAACAGAGACAGGGAGACCCGCCCCCCGCGACCATGGCATCAATCTCAGATTTAAGAAATTCTACATTCAGAGACTCCCAATAATTCCCGTCCACGTTCGAAGGATAAACAGGACAGTATTTACCGGGATTCCCCAATTGCAGCCCTTCTCTTTTCCAATACCGACGCGATGGTCCCCGAGAACAGACCCCCCACCCCCACAACTCTTACATTAAAATTAACTACAATATGTCCCAGACATACAGGACGAGCAATCCGAACAGGCCATCACAGGAAAGCCCGAAACCACAAAAGACGCGAAAAACCCCATACCCAAGAACCGTGGATCCGATCCCAGATTTAAGAAAAGCAGCATTTAACCATCCCCGCAAATCCCATACCTGTCTGGGAACCAGGCAGAAATCCTCGGGAATCCCCAAATACAACCTCTCTCTTTTCCAAAACCGACGCCACGTCCCCCAGGGACGTACTCCGCGTCCCCCACGGTCCCAGACTTGAATCCACTGACCTACTCTGAATACCAGCCCCGCGAACGCAAAGCTAACATAACCCATGTACATAGCCTATCTGGGCAACCCAACCCATAACATAAGATTATACATAATATCAGTAAGTAAATTTAAACGTGTCAATGAAGTAATTAAATTATAGTATACCCTAGGTAAACGGCGAGCAATCCAGACGGGCCAGCACGGGTATTAAGAAACCAACAGAGACAGGGAGACCCGCCCCCCGCGACCATGGCATCAATCTCAGATTTAAGAAATTCTACATTCAGAGATTCCCAATAATTCCCGTCCACGTTCGAAGGATAAACAGGACAGTATTTACCGGGATTCCCCAATTGCAGCCCCTCTCTTTTCCAATACCGACGCGATGGTCCCCGAGAACAGACCCCCCACCCCCACAACTCTTACATTAAAATTAACTACAATATGTCCCAGACATACAGGACGAGCAATCCGAACAGGCCATCACAGGAAAGCCCGAAACCACAAAAGACGCGAAAAACCCCATACCCAGGAACCGTGGATCCGATCCCAGATTTAAGAAAAGCAGCATTTCACCATCCCCACAAATCCCATACCTGTCTGGGAACCAGGCAGAAATCCCCGGGAATCCCCAAATACAACCTCTCTCTTTTCCAAAACCGACGCCACGTCCCCCAGGAACGTACTCCGCGTCCCCCACGGTCCCAGACTTGAATCCACTGACCTACTCTGAATACCTACCCCGCGAACGCAAAGCTACCATAACCCATGTACATAGCCTATCTGGGCAACCCGACCCATAACACAAGATTATACATAATATCAACAAGTCAATTTAAACATGTCAACAAAGTAATTAAATTATAGTATACCCTAGGTAAACGGCGAGCAATCCAGACGGGCCAGCACGGGTATTAAGAAACCAACAGAGACAGGGAGACCCGCCCCCCGCGACCATGGCATCGATCTCAGATTTAAGAAATTCTACATTCAGAGATTCCCAATAATTCCCGTCCACGTTCGAAGGATAAACAGGACAGTATTTACCGGGATTCCCCAATTGCAGCCCCTCTCTTTTCCAATACCGACGCGATGGCCCCCGAGAGCAGACCCCCCCCCCCCACAACTCTTACATTAAAATTAACTACAATATGTCCCAGACATACAGGACGAGCAATCCGAACAGGCCATCACAGGAAAGCCCGAAACCACAAAAGACGCGAAAAACCCCATACCCAGGTACCGTGGATCCGATCCCAGATTTAAGAAAAGCAGCATCCAACCATCCCCACAAATCCCATACCTGTCTGGGAACCAGGCAGAAATCTCCGGGAATCCCCAAATACAACCTCTCTCTTTTCCAAAACCAACGCCACGTCCCCCCAGGAACGTACTCCGCGTCCCCCACGGTCCCAGACTTGAATCCACTGACCTACTCTGAATACCAGCCCCGCGAACGCAAAGCTAACATAACCCATGTACATAGCCTATCTGGGCAACCCAACCCATAACATAAGATTATACATAATATCAACAAGTAAATTTAAACGTGTCAATGAAGTAATTAAACTATAGTATACCTTAGGTAAACGGCGAGCAATCCAGACGGGCCAGCACGGGTATTAAGAAACCAACAGAGACAGGGAGACCCGCCCCCCGCGACCATGGCATCGATCTCAGATTTAAGAAATTCTACATTCAGAGATTCCCAATAATTCCCGTCCACGTTCGAAAGATAAACAGGACAGTATTTACCGGGATTCCCCAATTGCAGCCCCTCTCTTTTCCGATACCGACGCGATGGTCCCCGAGAACAGAACCCCCACCCCCACAACTCTTACCTTGAAATTAACTACAATATGTCCCAGACATACAGGACGAGCAATCCGAACAGGCCATCACAGGAAAGCCCGAAACCACAAAAGACGCGAAAAACCCCATACCCAGGAACCGTGGATCCGATCCCAGATTTAAGAAAAGCAGCATTTAACCATCCCCACAAATCCCATACCTGTCTGGGAACCAGGCAGAAATCCTCGGGAATCCCCAAATACAACCTCTCTCTTTTCCAAAACCGACGCCACGTCCCCCAGGAACGTACTCCGCGTCCCCCACGGTCCCAGACTTGAATCCACTGACCTATTCTGAATACCAACCCCGCGAACGCAAAGCTAACATAACCCATGTACATAGCCTATCTGGGCAACCCAACCCATAACATAAGATTATACATAATATCAGTAAGTAAATTTAAACGTGTCAATGAAGTAATTAAATTATAGTATACCTTAGGTAAACGGCGAGCAATCCAGACGGGCCAGCACGGGTATTAAGAAACCAACAGAGACAGGGAAACCCGCCCCCCGCGACCATGGCATCGATCTCAGATTTAAGAAATTCTACATTCAGAGATTCCCAGTAATTCCCGTCCACGGTCGAAAGATAAACAGGACAGTATTTACCGGGATTCCCCAACTGCAGCCCCTCTCTTTTCCAATACCGACGCGATGGTCCCCGAGAACAGACCCCCCACCCCCACAACTCTTACATTAAAATTAACTACAATATGTCCCAGACATACAGGATGAGCAATCCGAACAGGCCATCACAGGAAAGCCCGAAACTACAAAAGACGCGAAAAACCCCATACCCAGGAACCGTGGATCCGATCCCAGATTTAAGAAAAGCAGCATCCAACCATCCCCACAAATCCCATACCTGTCTGGGAACCAGGCAGAAATCTCCGGGAATCCCCAAATACAACCTCTCTCTTTTCCAAAACCAACGCCACGTCCCCCAGGAACGTACTCCGCGTCCCCCACGGTCCCAAACTTGGATCCACTGACCTACTCTGAATACCAACCCCGCGAACGCAAAGCTAACATAACCCATGTACATAGCCTATCTGGGCAACCCAACCCATAACACAAGATTATACATAATATCAACAAGTCAATTTAAACATGTCAACAAAGTAATTAAATTATAGTATACCCTAGGTAAACGGCGAGCAATCCAGGCGGGCCATCACGGGTATTAAGAAACCAACAGAGACAGGGAAACCCGCCCCCCGCAACCATGGCATCGATCTTAGATTTAAGAAATTCTACATTCAGAGATTCCCAATAATTCCCGTCCACGTTCGAAAGATAAACAGGACAGTATTTACCGGGACTCCCCAATTGCAGCCCCTCTCTTTTCCAATACCGACGCGATGGTCCCCGAGAACAGACCCCCCACCCCCACAACTCTTACATTAAAATTAACTACAATATGTCCCAGACATACAGGACAAGCAATCCGAACAGGCCATCACAGGAAAGCCCGAAACCACAAAAGACGCGAAAAACCCCATACCCAGGAACCGTGGATCCGATCCCAGATTTAAGAAAAGCAGCATTTAACCATCCCCGCAAATCCCATACCTGTCTGGGAACCAGGCAGAAATCCTCGGGAATCCCCAAATACAACCTCTCTCTTTTCCAAAACCGACGCCACGTCCCCCAGGAACGCACCCCGCGTCCCCCACGGTCCCAGACTTGAATCCACTGACCTACTCCGAATACCAACCCCGCGAACGCAAATCTAACATAACCCATGTACATAGCCTATCTGGGCAGCCCAACCCATAACATAAGATTATACATAATGTCAACAAGTAAATTTAAACGTGTCAATGAAGTAATTAAATTATAGTATACCCTAGGCAAACGGCGAGCAATCCAGACGGGCCAGCACGGGTATTAAGAAACCAACAGAGACAGGGAGACCCGCCCCCCGCGACCATGGCATCAATCTCAGATTTAAGAAATTCTACATTCAGAGACTCCCAATAATTCCCGTCCACGTTCGAAGGATAAACAGGACAGTATTTACCGGGATTCCCCAATTGCAGCCCTTCTCTTTTCCAATACCGACGCGATGGTCCCCGAGAACAGACCCCCCACCCCCACAACTCTTACATTAAAATTAACTACAATATGTCCCAGACATACAGGACGAGCAATCCGAACAGGCCATCACAGGAAAGCCCGAAACCACAAAAGACGCGAAAAACCCCATACCCAGGTACCGTGGATCCGATCCCAGATTTAAGAAAAGCAGCATCCAACCATCCCCACAAATCCCATACCTGTCTGGGAACCAGGCAGAAATCTCCGGGAATCCCCAAATACAACCTCTCTCTTTTCCAAAACCGACGCCACGTCCCCCAGGAACGTACTCCGCGTCCCCCACGGTCCCAGACTTGAATCCACTGACCTACTCTGAATACCAACCCCGCGAACGCAAAGCTAACATAACCCATGTACATAGCCTATCTGGGCAACCCAACCCATAACATAAGATTATACATAATATCAACAAGTAAATTTAAACGTGTCAATGAAGTAATTAAATTATAGTATACCCTAGGCAAACGGCGAGCAATCCAGACGGGCCAGCATTATTATATTAAGACATTACAGCATTATATTAAGAAACCAACAGAGACAGGGAGACCCGCCCCCCGCGACCATGGCATCGATCTCAGATTTAAGAAATTCTACATTCAGAGATTCCCAATAATTCCCGTCCACGTTCGAAGGATAAACAGGACAGTATTTACCGGGATTCCCCAATTGCAGCCCCTCTCTTTTCCAATACCGACGCGATGGTCCCCGAGAACAGACCCCCCACCCCCACAACTCTTACATTAAAATTAACTACAATATGTCCCAGACATACAGGATGAGCAATCCGAACAGGCCATCACAGGAAAGCCCGAAACCACAAAAGACGCGAAAAACCCCATACCCAGGAACCGTGGATCCGATCCCAGATTTAAGAAAAGCAGCATCCAACCATCCCCACAAATCCCATACCTGTCTGGGAACCAGGCAGAAATCTCCGGGAATCCCCAAATACAACCTCTCTCTTTTCCAAAACCAACGCCACGTCCCCAGGAACGTACTCCGCGTCCCCCACGGTCCCAAACTTGGATCCACTGACCTACTCTGAATACCAACCCCGCGAACGCAAAGCTAACATAACCCATGTACATAGCCTATCTGGGCAACCCAACCCATAACACAAGATTATACATAATATCAACAAGTCAATTTAAACATGTCAACAAAGTAATTAAATTATAGTATACCCTAGGTAAACGGCGAGCAATCCAGGCGGGCCATCACGGGTATTAAGAAACCAACAGAGACAGGGAAACCCGCCCCCCGCAACCATGGCATCGATCTTAGATTTAAGAAATTCTACATTCAGAGATTCCCAATAATTCCCGTCCACGTTCGAAAGATAAACAGGACAGTATTTACCGGGACTCCCCAATTGCAGCCCCTCTCTTTTCCAATACCGACGCGATGGTCCCCGAGAACAGACCCCCCACCCCCACAACTCTTACATTAAAATTAACTACAATATGTCCCAGACATACAGGACAAGCAATCCGAACAGGCCATCACAGGAAAGCCCGAAACCACAAAAGACGCGAAAAACCCCATACCCAGGAACCGTGGATCCGATCCCAGATTTAAGAAAAGCAGCATTTAACCATCCCCGCAAATCCCATACCTGTCTGGGAACCAGGCAGAAATCCTCGGGAATCCCCAAATACAACCTCTCTCTTTTCCAAAACCGACGCCACGTCCCCCAGGAACGCACCCCGCGTCCCCCACGGTCCCAGACTTGAATCCACTGACCTACTCTGAATACCAACCCCGCGAACGCAAATCTAACATAACCCATGTACATAGCCTATCTGGGCAGCCCAACCCATAACATAAGATTATACATAATATCAACAAGTAAATTTAAACGTGTCAATGAAGTAATTAAATTATAGTATACCCTAGGCAAACGGCGAGCAATCCAGACGGGCCAGCACGGGTATTAAGAAACCAACAGAGACAGGGAGACCCGCCCCCCGCGACCATGGCATCAATCTCAGATTTAAGAAATTCTACATTCAGAGATTCCCAATAATTCCCGTCCACGTTCGAAGGATAAACAGGACAGTATTTACCGGGATTCCCCAATTGCAGCCCCTCTCTTTTCCAATACCGACGCGATGGTCCCCGAGAACAGACCCCCCACCCCCACAACTCTTACATTAAAATTAACTACAATATGTCCCAGACATACAGGACGAGCAATCCGAACAGGCCATCACAGGAAAGCCCGAAACCACAAAAGACGCGAAAAACCCCATACCCAGGTACCGTGGATCCGATCCCAGATTTAAGAAAAGCAGCATCCAACCATCCCCACAAATCCCATACCTGTCTGGGAACCAGGCAGAAATCTCCGGGAATCCCCAAATACAACCTCTCTCTTTTCCAAAACCGACGCCACGTCCCCCAGGAACGTACTCCGCGTCCCCCACGGTCCCAGACTTGAATCCACTGACCTACTCTGAATACCAACCCCGCGAACGCAAAGCTAACATAACCCATGTACATAGCCTATCTGGGCAACCCAACCCATAACATAAGATTATACATAATATCAACAAGTAAATTTAAACGTGTCAATGAAGTAATTAAACTATAGTATACCTTAGGTAAACGGCGAGCAATCCAGACGGGCCAGCACGGGTATTAAGAAACCAACACAGACAGGGAGACCCGCCCCCCGCGACCATGGCATCGATCTCAGATTTAAGAAATTCTACATTCAGAGACTCCCAATAATTCCCATCCACGTTCGAAAGATAAACAGGACAGTATTTACCGGGATTCCCCAATTGCAGCCCCTCTCTTTTCCAATACCGACGCGATAGTCCCCGAGAACAGACCCCCCACCCCCACAACTCTTACATTAAAATTAACTACGATATGTCCCAGACATACAGGACGAGCAATCTGAACAGGCCATCACAGGAAAGCCCAAAACCACAAAAGACGCGAAAAACCCCATACCCAGGTACCGTGGATCCGATCCCAGATTTAAGAAAAGCAGCATCCAACCATCCCCACAAATCCCATACCTGTCTGGGAACCAGGCAGAAATCTCCGGGAATCCCCAAATACAACCTCTCTCTTTTCCAAAACCGACGCCACGTCCCCCAGGAACGTACTCCGCGTCCCCCACGGTCCCAGACTTGAATCCACTGACCTACTCTGAATACCAACCCCGCGAGCGCAAATCTTAATAGCCCATGTTCATAGCCCGTCTGGGCAACTCAACCCTTAACAAAAGATTTTATTTAATCTCAACGAGCCACATCCAACGTGTACCAACAACACCCGACAACCAGCACACATACCCAAAATCATGTAAACCTACATACATACATAAATGTATGCATACATATTCACCTTACCTGCAACGCAACGCAACGCGTGGCAGAATAAATTAGGTACTTGAGTCGGAAACTATCGCACGCAAGATTCTGAGATTGGCGCAAATTTAGACAGATAGATAGGCTATAAATTAAGTGCCAAAACATGGGGGCCATCACTTAACTTTCAAAATTATAGGGGGATGACATATAACAAAGTGAGAGTTTTAGTC
The DNA here is from genome assembly GCA_963241965.1 of Tortrix viridana. Lineage (NCBI taxonomy): Eukaryota > Metazoa > Arthropoda > Insecta > Lepidoptera > Tortricidae > Tortrix > Tortrix viridana. The sequence goes on along the minus strand of OY725189.1, from coordinate 13,300,642 downwards.
TTTTTTGACAGTAACTTTACAACAAAAGAAATTCCTTTACCTACTTGAAAGCTACAGTGGCTTATAGAAAAATCTGAGCATTGGAAGATGTATTGATGACAATACTACCCCTCAAATGGCACTTCAGAAACGCGGGCATCGCCGATATTCGTGGGGGTCACGTGTTGAAAGCAGTTGCCTGCAAGTGGCCGTGCTTATATTTACTTTCCACTAAAACTACTACTCCTATAAGTTTGATTTTTAGTATATGCACTAATAGATAAATGCTCCGTTAATAGACGTTGTAAAAATGAGAGCGCCAATGACCATTTTAAGGTATGGGTCGTTGGCGGATATTAAAGTTGAAAGCGCACCAGTACCTAGACCAAATAAGCAAGGAAGCTAAAACCTACAAAAACCTATTTCTTAATGGTAGCTAGCAGGTCTGTGGAGGAAAAAGTTAAAAAAGTTAAAAGACGCGAGAGTCATTTTGGAATATGATTACGTAGCCTTATATTAATTATTGTTACTTAACTTACAGATTGTTTAACGGAAAATTATGGCAATCGATATAGACACCAGTAACAATAATCTCGGTCATATGAAGCACCAAAAACTCAGGCGTAAATGATTCCTTGTATACGTTGACCACGTGATCAAAAAGTAGCAATAGTTATAATTATTACTTTACTCGAAAACTACTGTATGGAAAAATCTGAAAATTGGAAGATGTATTGATGACAATACTACCCTTCAAATGGCACTTCAAAAACGCGGGCGCCGTCGAGTTCTTAGGGGTCGTAGGTCACGTGGTTGAAAGCAGCTGCCTGCAGGTGGCCGCGCTTATAATTACTTATCACTAAATCTACTAAACCAAAAAATCTAATTTTTGAAACATGCACTAATTGATATGTACCCCATTAATAGACGTTGTAAGAATGGGCGCACCGATGATCATTTTAGAGTTTGGGTCGTTGGAAGGTATGAAAGTTGAAAGCGCACTAGTACTTAGACAAAATGGGTAGGGAGGCTGAGACTCACAAAAACCCATTTCCTAACGGTAACTAGCAGTTCTATGAAGGAAAATGTTAAAGAAGTTAAAAGACGAGAGAGTCATTTTTGAAATGTTATTACGCAATCTCATCTTAGTTATTACTTAACTTACGGCCTGATTAGATGAGAAATCTAGCAGTCGGTATAGACACCAGCAGCTACAATCCTCTTCCGATAGAGTACCCAAAACGCAAGCGTAAATGGCTCTTTGCATACCTACATAAGTCATGTGATCGAGAAACAGCAATAGTCATATTTAATTATTACTTTCCTCAAAAACTACTGTGTGGAAAAATCCGAAAATTGGAAGATGTATTAATGACAATGCTACCCTTCCGATGGCATTTCCGAGACGCGGGCGCCGTTAGAAACTTAAGGGTCGTGGGTCACGTGGTTTAACGTAGCTGCCTGCGAGTGGCCGCGTTTATATTTACTTATCACTAAATCTACTACGCCTAAAAATCTAATTTTTGGCACATGCACTGGTAGATATATGCCCCGTCAATAGACATTGTAAAAATGGGAGCGCCGGCAATTATTTCAAAGTATGGATCGTTGATAGGTATAAAGGTTGAAAGCGCACTAGTACTTAGACAATATGAGTAGGGAAGCTAAAACTTACAAAAACCTATTTCTTAACGGTAACTAGCAGGTCTGTGAAGGAAAAAGTTAAACAAGTTACAAAACGAGAGAGTCATTTTTGGAATGTAATTACGTAACCTTATTTTAATTATTACTTAACTTACAAATTGTTTAACGGAAAAATCCGGCAATCGATATAGATACCGGTAGCAATAATCCCCGTCAGATGCAGTACCAAGAACGCAGGCGTAAATGGTTCCTTGTATACATTGATCACTAAGTAAATAGTTATAATTATTACTTTACTCGGAAACTACTGTATGGAAAAATCTAAAAATTGGGAGACGTATTGATGACAATACTACCCTTCAAATGGCATTTCAAAAACGCGGGCGCCGTCGAGTTCTCAGGGGTCGCAGGTCACGTGGTTGAAAGTAGCTGCTTGCTAGTGGCCGCACTTATATTTACTTATCACTAAATGTACTAAGCCTAGAAATCTGATTTCTGGTATGTGCGCCGGCAGAGACGTGCTCCGTTGATAGACGTTGTAAAAATAGGAGCGCCGACGATTATTTTAAAATGTGGGTCGTTGGTAGGTATGAATTTGAGAGCGCACTGGTACTTAGATAAAGTAGGGAAGCCGAAACCTACAAAAAACCTATTTCTTAATGGTAACCAGGAGGCAGGTTTTTAACGGAAATCTGGCTAACTGTATAGACACCAGCAGCTGCAACCCCCGTCAGTTGAAGCACTAAGGACGCCGGTGTAGATGATTCATTGTATACGTAGGTATACACGTGACGTGACACGTTAACGTGGCAATAAGTAATTATGATTTACAGAATTACGTATAATTTATAGATGTAAGTAGTTGGTAAGCGGTTAAAGCTTCCCGAAGTAGGTACCTACTTAAAAAATTTTATTTATGACTTGCGGAAAATTTGGGAAATGGCTAGCAAGAAAATTATGAAAATTCTCATGGTTGTAGATAAGTGTATTGTCAATAGAATTATTTAAAATTTATGCCAATTACATAATAAGTGTAAGTAGGTTGGAAGGATGTTTGGCAGAATAGGTAGAAATTCGAAATATGAACGGAAAAATGACAAATTCCGTGGAAATATTGAAGCGATTTATATGAAAATTTGATAGATTATAAGGCTAATAAATACCTACCGATTGACATACAATTAGTTAATTTAACTAGTTGGGTAAAAGTAGAACGAGCGGTTAAAGCTTCACGAGATACTTGAAAATAAAACAGGTATTAAAATGAAAATAATAGGGTTATAAAGTTGGAACAAAAGTAGTTCTTATTTTTAAAGCCTACAGCACACGATTATTAAAGAAAATTTGGGAAAAGTACCAAGGGGAAAAAGCAAAATATCGGTTTGAAATTACGTAACTTTGCAAGATATCCGGACGGGTGACACAAATAACTACTTATCTCAAAATCTACTGTATAGAAAAATCTGAAATTTGGAATACTAGCAGACAGATAGATGGGCTATTGGATGAAATAATAAAAAATAGGGGTCGTCGCTTTAGTTTTAAAAATATTGAGGGGCGAAGTTGGTGTAGTTGAAAAATTTAGTTTTTGGACAATAATTCAAAAACAAAAAGAGATACAAAGAAAAATCAAACGTCACTCGAGTCAGTATCCCAAGCCGGATCTTTTGACACCTCATTTGATATCCTGAGACGTCTTAATCAAGAGCACGTGGCTCGAGAAAAAATAGTTATTTGAAGATATCTTTTAAAATATTTATAGGAAAAATCTAAAATTTTTTGGCATGAAAGAAGGCTTAAATGCGCATCCTTTCGTACTAAAACTTAGGGGGGTTACAGATCTAAATCGAGCAGCGTAGGCGCTTGAAGAAAATATTGGAACGAACTCACCGGATTTCCGTCAATCCTACTTCAGGGTCCCACATCCGACACCCATCAATAACACTAAACGATAGCACACACTTTGCTTAATCATTAGACACCAAAAAACTAAGAATCGATGGATTCTACAAGTCACCACAGATTTTTCCGTCCGCGGAGTGGATAGAAAACGATGTTTTTGGTCATTGTACTTCACTGAATTGACGGATTTGAAAAATTTTAACACGAGCAGATAGGGGACACGAGCGCGCAACTTTTGATATATAACACAAGTGATTTCGAATGATATTACTGGTTCGGAGGAATAAAAGGCCGCGGAGCGGCGCAAAAACGATCCGAACGCTGCGGCGGGCCGCGCGCGACTAACCTAACCTAACCTAACCTAACCTAACCTAACCTAACCTAACCTAACCTAACCTAACCTTTTTTTTTTTTTTTTTTTTTTTTTTTTTTTTTTTTTTTTTTTTTTTTTTTTTTTTTTTTTTTTTTTTTTTTTTTTTTTTTTTTTTTTTTTTTTTGACAGGGTGGAAAATGCTTTATGCATTCCCCTCACCATGGGAGTGGCGAGGGGATATGTGGGACTCACTCCTCCCCCCCTCCCCAGAATGGGGAGAAAGGGAGGAGCGCAACCCACTAAAAACCACCCTGGCGTACCCTCCTGCCGGTTTCGGTAAGACGCCGTGGTTCCGCGTTAGCATTGCCACGACGCCTTCCGGCTGCCCCAGCCACTGCCGGGGCTCCCTGCGCCAAAGGGGAGAGAGGCCGAGCACGCCGGGCCTCTCCCCCAGACAACCAAGTGACGTTCCTACGGCAGGTGTGGGACTCCCATCCCCCACCTGCAGCCACTAAGGGTTGAGGCGGGCGGCAAATCGCCGCCGCCCCAACCCCCGCCGTCTGCGCCGGAGCGGATGCGCGAGAGGAGATTCCTCGCGCTCACGCTCCGCGGCCTCCTTCTGCGAGATAACGCTCTCGCAGAAGGAGGCCACCGCCTGCCAGGACCTCTCGCTGCACAGCATTGCCGAGACAACGCTGTGCAGGGAGAGGTCCCATTGCCCAGTCGCCAGTGCCATGGTGGCGCGCTCCGAACTCCAGCGGCTGCACACCTCGAGGGTGTGCTGAGCCGTGTCGTCCGGATCGCCGCACTCATGGCACTGCGGGCCAGGCTCCCTCCCAATTTTGTGCAGGTAATGACCGAAGCACCCGTGTCCGGTCATTACCTGCACAAGCCTGTACGACAGAGCGCCGAATGCCCTATCCACCCAGGTGTCGAACGACGGGAGGATCGCCCCTATGGTACGGGTACCATAGGGTGAGTCCTCCAGGCCGTCCTTCCACCTATCCCGCATTCGGCGCTCCGTCATACGGCGCGTCTCCTCCACCTCCTCAGGGTCCGGGCGTTCACCCTTCGCCCGGGCCCTGGACCTAACCTTGTAGGTCTCAGCCTGCACCTCTGCGTCCATTTCCCATGGCGGGGTGCAGGCGAGGAGGCAGGCCGCTGCGTGGGCCACCGTCATATAGGCCCTCACCATTCGGAGGGCCACCACCCGTTGGGGCCTACGCAGCAGGGCTCTGTTCCGGGCGGACAGCTTGTCCGCCCAGATTGGGGCCCCATACAGGGCCATGCTCCTCGTGACGCCGGCGTATAGCCGCCGGCACGAGGAGCCCGGCCCTCCCACATTGGGCAGCAGCCGGCCCAGGGCCGACGCGGCGCCCACGATTCGGGGAGCAAGTCTAGCAAAATGCTCCCCGAAATTCCACTGACGGTCCAGGGTAAGCCCCAGATACTTTACGTGGGGCTTGATCTGGACCGTCTCTCCCCCCAAGGTGAGCGCCGCGCCCGCCGGCAGCCGCCAACCCCGCCCCCCGAAGACAATCGCTTCAGTCTTCGGGAGGGCCACCTTTAGGCCGAGCTGCTCGATCCGTTGGATCGCCAGCTCGGCCGCCACCTCCGCCCGCCTTAGGGCCTCACCCATTTCTTTTCCACGCACGGCCACCATGGTATCATCCGCATAACAGATGGTGGCCGTCCGTGGAAGCAATTCCCCCCTGATGGCCCAATCGTACCCCAGGTTCCATAGCAAGGGACCGAGCACGGAACCCTGGGGTACTCCACAGGCCATCTCCCGCTCCCCCCGACCGCCATCCCGCCCCTCGTAGAGCACTACCCTCTCGGTAAGGTAGTGCTCCACGACCCTCCGGAGGTAGAGAGGCACTTCGTGATACCGAAGTGCCTCCCTAATGACCCCATAGGGAAGGGTGCCAAATGCGTTGGCGATGTCCAGCGACACCGCCACGACACCCTCTCCCCTGCTCGACGCATCCTCACAGAAGTCCCTCAAGGACTTCAGTGCGTCGAGCGTGGACCGCCCCTCCCGGAACCCGAACTGCCGGTCCGAGACGTTCGGGCCGGCGCCCTCCAGGTGCTGCAGGATTCTGGAGGCCAGGATCCTCTCCAACATTTTCCCGGCCTCGTCCAGCAGCACAATTGGGCGCCACGCCGAGGGGCAGTCAGGGGGTCGACCCTCTTTCCGGAGGAGGCAAAGCCTCCCCTCCTTCCATACCCTCGGGAACTTGCCCTCCCTCAGACAGTCGTCCATGATCTGTCTGAGGCGGCTCCCGAGGTGTTTAAGGGCAATGGGGAGGACTTTGCCGGGGACTCCGTCCGGGCCCGGGGCCTTTTTGCAGCCCCGGAGGCGGTCCAACACCCGGTCGAACTCGTCATCGCTAATAGGCGCGATGGCGAGTTCGACCTCCGGCTCCCCCGATGGCTCGGTCATCACCGGGGGAGTTATCGAGGGGCTTGGCGGGAATAGCCCCTCGATGACCGCCTGGAGGAGGGAGGGCTCCAGGGAATCCATGGGGGGGGCGGTGCGCATTTTGTTTCGCACCACCCTATACGGCCGCCCCCACGGGTCCCTGTCCAGGGTGGCCAAGAACGAGGCGTGCGCCTCGTCCTTGGCCTTGGCGATCGCCACCTGTAGGGCCCCCTTTGCCTCCTTGAGGGCCCTGTGGAGCCCCTCCTCCTCCTCGGCGGTGTGTTGCCGACGCCGACAGTGCTGGTACGCCGACCGAGCACTGTTACTGGTGGTTCGCAGGGCCGCAATCTCTGCGGACCACCAGTACACCCTCCTCCGGGCGAAAAGACGCTTCGCCCGGGGCATGGCCGCGTCGCACACCGCCTGCAGCGAGGAGCGGAACCGAGATGCCCGCTCCTCGACCCCGAGGTCGGCGGGTGGGGCAGCACACCATGCCTCCACCATCGCCGCCTCGTCCACCCTGGCCCTGTCCAGTTTGGACAGGGACCATTTGGGGAACCCTCCTCCTCTCCCGGCCCCCCTCTGCCCCCCCCCGGGGACGGGCAGCGGCCGGACCCTACCTGTGGAGACCCTCATTCTGATGTATAGATGATCAGAGAGGGTCTCCACGTCCTCCAGGACGCGCCAGTCCGTTACGCGTGCGGCAATGGCGGGGGTCGCGAACGTGATGTCCACGATTGACCCCCCTTGGCGCCGCACGCAAGTGTTGGCGCTGCCCTGGTTCAGGACCGTAAGGCCCGTCGCCGCCACCCAGTCCCTGAGGGCCGCCCCGCGCGGGTCCGTAACGGGGGAACCCCATGCCGCGCTCTTGGCATTGAGGTCCCCCAGGACCAGCACTTGCTTCGGGGCTGCCCTCCTGACGACCCCCCCCAGGGTGCCCAGGAACAACTCAAATTCTCGCAGCGGCCTATTGGGGGAGAAGTACACCGCAACGATGACGGTGTCGTCTCCCCACTTGGCCGCCACGAATCCCGGGCCACCCTCCACCCTGGTCAGGGGGGGGAAGTCCCCCACCGCCGGCACCACCACGGCCACCCTCTCGTCCGCCGACCCTACCCAGTTGGGTAGGGGGGGGACGAAGTAGGGCTCCGCCACTACGGCAACGCCAATCGCCCACTCCGCCATGGTCTGCATGAGCAGGTCTTGAGCTCTGGCGGAGTGGTTGGCGTTCACCTGCAGGATGTCTAGATGCGGGTGTGCTGGCATCTAGACATCCATGCTTTCCTCCTGGGCCCCGGCGGCTGGCGCTGATGGGGGGTTCTGCTGGGGGGGACGGGGGCGTGGGGCCCTCGTGTCCCTACCTCTGGTTGGGGGGGGGAAGCAGTTCCTTCCCCCCATTCTGTGCCCCGCTGGGAGTTTGGAGTGGTGGCAGACCGCACACCACTCTTTCTCCCAGCATTCCCCCATTTTGTGCCCCTCCTTGCAGCACCGGAAGCACAGCGTGCTCCGGTCCACGCTAGAGGGGCACAATTCCCTCGTGTGACCGACACCGTAGCACTTGAAGCAGCGCATCGGTGTCGGTCCCACGGCCGTGACCCTGGCGGAGGCCCAACCCACCAGGATCCGACCCGCCCTCTGCAGCGCGATCGCGCAGGTCACGGGGCACTGGACGAGGACCGATCCAGTGCCGTCGTACAGCCTGCGGACGGCCCCAACCTTTACCTGGGCCGTCGCGCAGCCCCCCGCCTTGGCAACCGCCTCCGCCACCGACTCCCCGGTCGCCGACTCATCGAGCCCGGCGACCTGGAGGCCGGCCATCTTGACGGGGCGGCTAATGTTCGCCACGTCCCCGACTATTGTTTGCAGCCGTTCCGCCAGTTTATCGGCGGTCCGGCCGCTATCCCCCCCTGGGACCTCGATGACCCTGCCCCCGGTCGCCGAGGTCCGGACCCACACATGTTGCAGGCCCACCTCCTGCAGGCTAAGGCCCTGAATGGCCTTAGCCATGGTGGCCTGCAACGTGGTGGTGGCGTCCTTCTTTAACGTCACCACCACCGCCGCCGTCTTGGGGGCAGACAGCGCCGCGGGTCTTGGCGCTGCCTTTCTGACCGGGGGGGGGGAGGTCTTGGCCTTCCCCTTGCCTTTTCCCTTTTTTACCACCTCCGACCATTGCGCGGGCGGAGGCGGTATTCGGCCTGAGGGGCCGGGTACGCCCTGCGAAGGCCGAGCGGCAGCCGGGGCTGCGGCAGGCCTGGGCGCCTTGGCCGCAGGGGCGTTGGGCGCTGCCTTGCGGGCGGGGGGTGCCGCCTTCTTGGCGGCCTTAGGCCTCCCATCCCCCAGTCTGGCCCTCGCCTCAGGCTCGGGCTGCGGCATGGGCGGCGGGGTAGGCCTCGTGGCCTTCGTCTTGGGGGGGGGCGGCGGGGGGGCAGACCCTGTGGCCCTTTTGTCCGCTGCCAGCGGGGGGCGGAGCGGGGGCTCCGGGGGAAGGCGGCGACTCACTTCCTCGATTCGGGCATTCACCATGTTGCCCAAACTGAGGAAGAGGTCCCTCTTCATACATTCTATTGCCTCCACCAGCTCCTCCGTAGAGAACTGCACTGGTGGAGGGGGGGGAGCCGGGGCCTGGCGCTCGGAGAAGGCGGTCCTGAGCGCCTTGGTCTCCGCGGTGAGCAGGGCGAGTTGCTCCCGCATCCTTTTATTGTCCGCTTTAAGGATGCGGATCTCCTCGCCCTCGGCCTTGGCGGCCTCCACCTCGTCCATGGCCGCCAAGATGGCTCTGCAGGACCTATTAAATAGGCCCCACACCTCCCCCTTCAGGTTGCCCGATTTTCGGGCCCCCTCTAGAATGTCCCTCGCCGATGTTCGGGCCACCTCTATGGGATCGGCATACTGCCGATCCACCTGGCCGCCCGACGGTGAGGGAGAGCCAGCACGGGAGGGCGACTGCGATCGCGACCGCTCCCCCCCGGCTTCTACCCCCCTTCCCCCCTTCCCCTCCTCACCCCTCCTCGAGCGGAGTGCGGGGAAGTCTCGCAGGTACCTGGCCGCGGCGGCGTCCTGCCTCTCCTCGAACCGGGGCTCGATTAGGGCGAGCTTCGCCTTCGCCGCGGACAGCCCCGAATATGCCCCCTTGGGCTTCCCCCTGCGCGCCGTGTTCACCTTAGGTAGGTGATCCGGCGCGAGGGCCCCCCCCTCATCCTCATGGGTCCTCTTCGACCCAGAGGGAACCGGCAGGTAGTCCTCCGGTTCCAAATAGTCATTCTCTGACTCCAGATCGGAGTCAGAGCCCCCCCCCTCCGAGGGGGGTCCCCCAAAACTTGAGGGCGTGGCCATGGTGGCCCCGGCCCCCCCTCCACCAAATTTGGTCGAGATCCGCTCACCCAGTCCGAAGTTAAGACCTAACCTAACTTAAAACGGTCAAGTGGGAGTCGGATCTCAACGACCTAATACTAAATTGCCTTCAGCGCCTGATGAAGGCAATTAGCAATTTCCCAAAACTTTCCCCCCGAATTTGGCCCACTTCCCGAGGTCGCAGCGTAAAAAGAAAAATGTCAAAAAATAGAGTAATTTTTACCCTATTTTTTGACACCCTTACTTTAATACCCCCTAATACAAAATAAAAAGAAAAAGGCCAAAAAACAAAAATGCAAAAATTTGAAAAAATTAAAAACCAAAAAACTTCTCCCTCGCCACACCCGAAAATTTGCAACTTCTAAACGGGATGTTTAAAAGTTACAAATCCTTCAGGGTCGTGTAGAGGGTGAACTGCGCTACCTGTACTAATAACAACAAATTATTTAAACAACCACAACCCAGTGAAAATTTCACTTAAAAAGTGAAAAATGAAAATAATTTTTTAAGATTTTGGTCAAAAAACACAAAATTTTAAAAAATTAAAAACTATGGGTTCCGCAATCTGACGATTACGGGACCAACCCTATAATTTGCGGGACCGTTACCGCTATCCCCGCCCAAAAACTGAGCAAGGTGGGATATTGGCAACACCGACTAAATTAAAAAGTAAAAATGTAAACAAACCCTAAATTTCAAAGAAATTTAGGGTGTGAATTTACACTTTTTGAAAATTCGATATTTCCCGAAATAAAATTCCGAAAAATACCGAACCTTCCCTACGGTAAAGACGACTATTGCCGCTATGTGCTAGCCCTGAAAAGGGCTCAAAACAACAACGGCAACACCGACTTTTTTAAAACAGAAAAACGTAAACAAACCAAATAAAACCAATCAAGAGCAAAACACAAAATCCAAAATATCTAAGCCAAGTCACGTGATACAGCAGAATCAAAGTCAGAAATCAAGAGCCAAAAATTCGTTAGTAATTGTCTCCGAAAATCGCAATAATCCATACATAAACACCCAAAATTCAACCTCAACCTAACCTAACCTAACCTAACCTAACCTAACCTAACCTAACCTAACCTAACCTAACCTAACCTAACCTAACCTAACCTAACCTAACCTAACCTAACCTAACCTAACCTAACCTAACCTAACCTAACCTAACCTAACCTAACCTAACCTAACCTAACCTAACCTAACCTAACCTAACCTAACCTAACCTAACCTAACCTAACCTAACCTAACCTAACCTAACCTAACCTAACCTAACCTAACCTAACCTAACCTAACCTAACCTAACCCAGTAGCGCCCCCACCGCCGCCGCGAGCGCCACGAAATTGAGCAGCTCCGCACCTAAAAATCCCGGAAAAATAGTAAATTTGCTCCGATTTGCGTCAAAATACCACGAAAACGCGCGGAAAAATAACGTGAAGTCGGGAGTGATATTAGAAGCAGTGGAAAAGTGCAAATTAAAGGAAAATCCTTAAGAAAAGTGTGAAACACGTGCTTTTTGAGATTAAATCTCCAGAAAAAGTGAAACGCTGTGTGATTAAGCGCTGTGCCCCCTAGTTTGTGATACACCGTTGGATGCGCCTTGGCAGGCCCCACCTGTTGGGCTTTGTTGCGGATTTTTCCGGCCAGGCGTTTGGGAGCAATCGCCAGAAAAACAAGTACCACGTGGCCACGTGTTTTGCGTTCTGGGCGAGTGCGGCTACTTTCACCGACGAAAAGGGGAAGAGGACCTCGAGAGCAGCTGGGTGCAACTTTTGGAGCGAACCTAAGTTAAGTGGTGCGGCGGCTACAGCCTTTTAAATTTTCTTCAATTTTTCGAAATTAAACTACTCAAAATCAAGATCGAGAACACTAGTTTTTTAAATTATCTAGAGAAGGAGACCCGACGTCTGAAGCATACCTCCAAATCTCAGCTTCGCGACACAAGAATTCACGTAGTTATAAATTTTCAAAATTTTTGGTGGTGCACGTGCTAATAGATCTAAGAGCATATGATTAGTTTTTATTATCCTATATGTTAGAACTCTTGTTGTGTATGGTGTTACCGTTTTTTCCCGTGCTCTAGGTCCAAAATCTCTCTTGTAGTTACTCTCTGTGTGTTTTTTGTATTCTGTGTGCGAACGCCGATTCGGAAAATTATAGGGGCATCAGCCCTGGCAGCGCCCATAGTTACTCTCGCCCTGGAAAGTTATTCCGACCTTCTGGGACCAATAGCGGCCGAGATCCGTCGATCCTGGCCACTTCGAAGATCAGGCTGACTCCTTAACGTTGGTTCCGATTGACGGATCTCGACTTGGGGTGGTCGTAGGGACTTGGGGTTTTCACTGGGGCGCTTGGTAGTTAGAGCATTGGGACCTGCCGATTGATTTAAAGCTGTGAACTTGGCACGCAAGGAAGACCCGGAAACGGGTTCCCGGGGTCCACTTTTTGGCCCGTAGTGAAAGCCCGAAGTCTCTGGGACAAGCGGTTCGCCTGCAATTGAAGGTTGAGTTTTGCGCGGACGCCATCTTGGTTTTTTCACGGCTCTGTATCTTGGCGCCCGTTGGGCCCATTCCGGTCGACTTTGGGCTCGTTTCCGGAGGGCTGGGGGTGCCCGAGGTGCTGGTTGGCCGAAAGTCAGGAAAATCCGGAAAAATCCCGGGAAAATTCCGGAAAATTAGATCTGCTCGAAACTTAACCGACAGTGTTCCCTGATCGACCCCGGGCGCCTGGATTCGATTCCGGTCTCTCTGGGCCCTCTGGTTGGCGAGATATCTGCGTCTGAAGTTTGGATTTGACAGCTGTCAGCTGTCAGGTCTGGACTTTCGGGGGCCGTAGCGGGTGGACCGTTGGTCTCAGAGAGTTGTGCGGCACGTCGTTTTGATCGGCGTGACTGGTGCTATCGAGTGGAGGTGCTCCGGCGTGGATCAGGCACTCCTGGAGTTTGAGTGGGACTGGCGCCTCTGTGGCGTGGGCGACCCCTGGCCGAGTAAAACGGCACTAGTCTCGTTGCGCTCCGACGTCGGGCGCCTGAGTTATCGGGGTTTCAAAATTGTCGGCGGCCATATTGGCGAATCTGACAGCTGTCAGAAGGGACTTTGAACCCCTATATCTTGGGAACGGGACTACCTACGGTGACGTGCGGCACATCGTTGAGCTCGGGCTGACCTCGCGGACTCGTTGCTGGCGACTCGGGCGCCCTCTGTCGGAGAAAATTCCGGGGCTGCTTTTGGTGCCTCTGGGGAGGGGGGAGGGTGCTGGTCACGGGGTTTCTTTTCCCGGAGCTCTGGGGGGTCCGGTTCCGGAGCTGTGTCAGTTTAAAGCTGTGTGTCAGCCATCTTGGCTAATCTGACAGCTGTCAGAGGGAGGCTTCGGAAAGCTATAGCTCGGGAACGGGACCACCCACGGAGACGTGCGGCATACCGTTGAGTTCGTACTCGTCCGGCCTATCGTTTGCCGCTATTTGTGGCGCCCCTGGTCGGCGGACCGTTGAGACGTGACCTTGAACACCTGGAAAACATGTCGTCTGGGCCGCAGAGGGAAAAAGAGAAGAGGGAGAAGAAGACAGGCAGCGAAAGGCCGCCGACAAGACCCCACCCCATTACAAGGTCAGGAAAACCAGGGCCAGGCCCAGTCCAGCGGGCTGCGGGCGGTTCCGCGACGGGACCGCGCTCCGCGACGGCAGGAGCCTCGGCAAGGACGAAGCCGGGTACGGGAGATGGGGTACGCAAGGCAGAGGTGAAGAGTCTGAGTGAGCCTATAGAGGAACCCCTGGAACAGCGGGGGCTCCCTGATCGTGGCGTGGCTGGGACTGAGGAAGCTACTGCTGCCGCCGTGCTAGCCACAATGGAAGAGATAACCTGGACCGATCTAGACCAGCCCGATCGGAGGGCATCCCCTTCTGAACAGCGCGGTGAGGAGAACCCTTCCCGGGACCGAACGCTAACAGACGAATCTCGGGAGGCCACGGATGACTCAATGGTAGGGACTGGGGATCCGAGATTGCCCACGGCTGCCTCAACGCCGACTGGCAATGACCTCCCTCGCCCCAGGGACAGATCGGGTACCAGGTCGGAGTCAGCGCTTCTCCGAATCCGCACCCAGATCCGTATGGCAAGAGCTGTAGACCTGGTTGAGCGAACGCAGCTGGCGGGCGAACCTGCCGACCTGGACGAGGCTGTAGAGCCATCATTCGACTTCGACGACCGCTCGATGTGCTCAACGAACGTGGGTATTGGTACAGGGGGACTCATCAGCGAATTCCCTCAAAGAGCGAACAAGATTCTCCAGGTGGCAAAGGAAGCGCTAGAATCCAGCGGAAACCTGAAGAGATCTGTCAGGGAGACCGTGGTGGAGTCACTCCAGGCCCTTTACGAGATCGTCCTGAGACTTGCGGACTCTAGAGCGCGACACATGATGGAGCACCAGAGGGAGAAGATAGCACAGGACAGGAGAGTGATGAGCCTAGAAAGAGCTCACTCGAGAGCTCTCAAGTCGGCAATTGAGGCGTCGAGGGCGGACTCGGCCAGAGACCGAGAGATACTGGAGCAAATCGTGAAGGAGTTAGCGGCCCAGAGAAAGATAATGGTCTCGGATATAGGCGACCCTCTCGAGCAGCTCAACACGACCCTGGCGAGCAGGGAAAGATCCCAGGTCCCAGGATCGTCAAAGATACAGAAGGACCCGATCCGGGAGAGTCTGGAGTCGCTCAAGACGGGGTTCGAGGGCATCAAAGACATTATACTCAAGTCGCCGGGAAAGGGTGCCCAGGTCGCCAGGAATGAGGTGTTAGTGGAAGTTAGAAAGATAAGGACGGAGCTCAAGGGTGTGGCTGGCACAGCACTTGCCCTGCGGGATGATGTCCAAAAAGCCATCGCCTCCAGCGGCCAGGCCGCGAGTAATGGAGAAAAAGCAGGTGAGCGGATCACAGACCTGCAGGGCACTGTCCAGGAATTGATCCAGGGGACACACGGGGCAGTGAAGCAGGAGCAGATTGCCCGGATCGCCCAGGACTTAGAGGGAATCCAGGACAGCGTGACGCTGGAGAGCGGCAAGATTCTCTCCACGCTGTCGAGAGGCCTGGAGACGATCGGCGAGGACCTGCAGACTGCCATAGCGTTTAAACAAGGCATGAACCTCATGGAGGAGATGGCCGGGCTGGGGGTAACCGCGGACGTTGGTGCTACGACAACTGAGGACAGCGGGGAGCACAGTAAATGGGAAACTGTCAGAAACAGGAGGAAGGCACGCAAAACATTAGCGAGACTAGACTCGGATCAAGAACGCAGAAAGGTGGAGCCACCCCTATCCCAAAACTACCCGCTAAGAGTAGAGTCCGTCGATCCCCGCCACACGAGCGCTATAGTTATAAAGACGGTAAAGGAGCGGGTTGACGTCTCAGAGTTGGGAGTAGGGGTCAACTATGTGCGAGGCTTAAGGAAGCAGAGAGCTGCATTCGGCCTGGCCTCTGAAAAGGATCGAAGTATCCTCTTGGAGGCAATTAGGAAGGAATGTCCTGAGCTCTCTGCTTCCGCGCCAAACATGGGCAGACCCCAGATCCGGTTGCCTGGCGTCTCCAAAGACCTAACTGATGCCCAGATCCCGGCGGCCATCAGAAGCCAGAATAAAACCCTCTTCGAGGGGGTGCCAGAGGCGGATGACCATATCAGGGTGCTGAGACGTACCAAGGGAAGAACCCCCGAAACCACAAGCGTGATCCTCGAGGTCGGACCGACCATCTGGAGACAGATGTGCGACCAGAGGATCCGCCTGGGTTACCAGGTTCTCCCGGCCGTTGACCAATCCCCGGTAGTCCAGTGCTACAGGTGCATGGGGTATGGGCACTTCGCCAGGGAGTGCCGGGGTAGCCAGACGTGTGGACGTTGCGCCGAAAGCCATGACACCAGGGAGTGCGGAGCCGGCGAGGGGGCCCTACGGTGTGCAAATTGCTGCGGGGCGAAGCCCAGACCCGAGGGAACAGCGCACCCAGCTTATAGCAGCGTATGCCCAGAATGGCAGAAGTGGGACCGCATAGCGCGATCCCAGGTGCGCTACTGCTGAGGGCACCCCCGCGGGACACACAATGGTAAACGCCGGGCCCGACCAACCCAAGCGTATAAAGCTCAGACAAGCAAATCTGGGAAGGGGGTACGCGGCCACCAAAGAATGTCTCCGTACTGCGGAGCTGCGAGGAGTACAGGTCCTCTTCCTTCAGGAGCCCTACGTCGGGAACTCCGGTATGCTAAGCTGCCAGCATAGGACGGTTCAACTTGTTCAGGGGGAAGACCCTGTGAAGTCAGCTGTCGTCGTTCTCGACCCGAACCTGAACTTCACAGTGAACCCTGAACTTGTGACCAAAAACATCGTTGCTGCCAGTTTCGCATTCGGAAAGCAAAGACTGGGGCTGGTAAGCCTGTACTTTGAGGGCACCAAAGATATCAAAGACCAGCTGATGGCACTGCGCGGCGTTCTGGAGAGATTGGACACCAAGGACCTTATACTAGCCGGTGACGTCAATGCGTCTAGTCACTGGTGGGGATGTGAGGCAGAGGACAGAAGGGGTGTAGAGATCGCGGAGTTCATGGCGCAGTACGATTTAAACATCCTTAACCGGGGGTGCACACCCACTTTCCACACATACAGGGGGGGGAAGCTGTATGCCAGTATCGTGGACGTTACAGCCTGCTCAGACTCCCTGCTAGGTAAAATCGAAGGGTGGAGAGTGGACGAGGACTCGCCGGGATTGTCCGACCACAGAGAAATCTCCTTTAGTTATGCGCACGGAACAAATGAAGAAACTGGTACCAGGAAGATAACTAGGAGGTTTGTACCGGAGAAGGCCGACTGGAGCAGATTTAGGGAGTCGGTTTGGAGGGAGCTCTTGGATAGGGGGGTCACCAGTGATGCAATCCAGAGAGCATCCTCCCCGGACGCCCTGGAGAATCTGGCCGGGCAGCTCAGCGAAGCACTGATAGCGGCTAGCGTAAGCTCGATGCCTGAACTCCCGACGAAAGCCCCAACCAAGAGGAGCACCTGGTGGACCACAGAGCTGGAGGAAGAAAGGAGGAGAGTAAAAACCCTCAGGCGGCGAATAAAGGGCGCCAACCACCAGCGGAAACCGTACATCATAAGGGAATACTGCGAGGCCCGGGAGGAGCTAAAAAGAAACATCGAATTAACTCTGACCTCCAGCTGGAAGACCTTCTGTTCCACACAGGAGAGGGAGAACATGTGGAAACGCACCTACCGGGTTATCAAGAAGTGCGGGAACATAGGAATGAGCGAGGAAAAACTCCTCAAATCACCCCTGACTGGTGATATTATGGATGCAAAGGGGTCAGCGGAGTTGCTTGCCGACACCTTCTACCCCCGGGATGACCCGGAGGAAGATACGCCGGCCCAGAGAAGTATGAGAGAGGCGGTGCGCACACTCAGGCAGCGAATGACCAACGATGATACGTGCCCCGAAACGCCTTTCAGACCGTTCACGCCTCAGGAGATCGAGACCGTCTTCAGGACCATGAACCCGAGGAGATCCCCAGGGGAGGATGGGCTCACCTCCGATATCTGCCACAAGGCCCACAGGGCTCACCCAGTTCTTGGGGAACTCTTCAGTGCATGCCTTAGGGCGGGATACTTTCCAAAGATCTGGAAGAGAGCGGTAGTGAAAATAATACCCAAACCTGGGAAGTCGGACTACTCGGTTCCAAAATCTTATCGCCCCATCGGACTGCTCCCGGTCCTGGGAAAGGTCCTAGAGAAGCTGGTATTCAATAGGCTCGGCTGGCAGTTGGGCAACCAGAACCAGCTTAGCCGGAGGCAGTACGGCTTCTTACCACAGGTGAGCACCGAGGACGCCCTCTATGACACGATTACCTTTGTCAAAGAAGGCCTCTCAAGGAAGAAGCTGGTTGCTCTTGTCTCCCTTGACATAGAAGGAGCATTTGATAATGCCTGGTGGCCTGCTATTATTTGGGAAACGCAGGAGAGGAAGGCTGATCCTCACATTATGAAGATCCTGCTTAGCTACCTGTCACAGCGGCAGATAACAGTACGGTACCAGGGAGAAACAGTCACTAAGGACACGGAGAGGGGCTGTATCCAGGGATCTATAGGGGGCCCCCTATTATGGAACATACAGCTGGACCCGCTGTTGAGGGAGTCTGAGAGGATAGCCGCACACGTACAGGCATTTGCGGACGATATTCTAATATTGGCCGAGGCGGACACGACAGAGACCCTTAACGCCAAAGTAAATGAGGCGCTTGCGAAGGTAGCAGAGTGGGGACAAAGGTACAAGATGCGTTTTGCGGCGCATAAGACTCAGGCAATGGTGGTCACTAAGAAGCTTAAATATGACCCCCCCCACTTTGTCCTGGATGGAAGCTTGCTAATCATCTCGGACACCCTTAAGGTACTGGGCCTCACAATAGATAAGGACCTCAGCTTTGCGGCCCACCTGAACGAGCTGTCCCTGAAGACAGCTGGACTTTTCAAGATGGTGGCTAGGGCGGCGAGAGCCCAATGGGGATTGAACTCCGAGATACTCAGGACCATATACGATGCCGTGGTGGAGCCGACGGTTTTGTATGCGGCCGGGGCGTGGGCGCAAGTCGTAGGCAGAGTATACGCCAAAAAGCGCCTCGACAGGATTACCCGGGTGTTTGCAATCAAAATCGCGAAGTCGCACTCCACGGCATCGCTTACATCCAGTGTCCTGCTGGCGGGAATTCTCCCGCTAGATCTTCGGCTGCAGGAGCAGCTGCGCCTCTACGAGATAAAGAGAGGGAAGATGGTGCCAGAGCTACCGGGCCGATCTCTACAGCGCAGAGTTCACCCTGCTGTCCTACCGCATCCGGCCGAAAGGGCGAGGATCACGTTCGGTATCGTTGAGTCACAGGAAGAAGCAGACGAGACCCATAAAGAGTCCCATGCAATATATACTGACGGAAGCAAAATAGAGGGGAAAGTCGGAGCGGCTGTATCCTACTGGGTCAGAGGAGAGGAGCACAAAGCCACCAGCTTCAGACTGGAAAGCTACTGCTCGGTCTACCAAGCGGAGATGGTGGCTCTGGAAAAAGCCACGACCATGGTGCTTAAAGCAGAAAAAGAGGCATGTGTCCTTAGCGACTCCCGGTCAGCGCTGGAGGCGGTGGCCGACCCGTGTGGACTCAATCCAATTGCAATCAAGATCAGGGACAACATAAGGAGAGCTGCCGACAGAGGAACAATCATCAAACTTTACTGGGTTAAGGCGCATATTGGGGTAGCCGGCAATGAGAGAGCGGATGAATTGGCGAAAAATGCGGCCCTGAAGAACAAGCGGGCCCCAGCGTACGACTTGTTTCCGCTATCCTACGCAAAGCGGACCATTCGCCAAGAAACACTGCGAAGATGGCAGGAGAGATACACGTTGTCGGAAACGGGGGCAATAACCAAAATGTTTTTTGGGGACGTAAGGCGAGCGCACAGGATACTCTTGAAGCTTAGACCAAACAAAAATATAATGGCACAACTGTTCACGGGGCACGGGGGTTTCAGGGAATACCTGCACAGGTTCAAACTAGCCGACACCCCATTCTGTGCTTGCGATGGAGAATCGAAAGAGACTGTACCTCATATAATTGTACACTGTCCTAGATATGCTGTCGACCGACTCGATTGCGAGCACAGAATGGGAACAGCCCTTACTGAGGAAGGCCTGCAAGCCATCATGGAGAATGACGATTCTCGAGCCCAATTTCTGGCCTTCGCGACCAAAATTGTTCGCAAAGTCGCAAAGGCCAATGGGGCAAAATTTGTCTAAATTACTGCAAAAATGGGACTAGTAAGGCTAGGTCAGGTAAAAATTTTTAGACTAATAAACTGGAGAAGAACACACTGTATTAAAATTAGAAATAGATAAAACTCAACTGGGGTGCTACTAGCTACTAGTAAGTCACATATATGTCATAATTTAAGCAAGTAGAAAATGTATTAGAAGTAGAATAAGTTAAATTTAAGTAAATGTACATGTAATAAATTAGTTTGTAAACATACAAAAGAAAAGAAAAGAAAAGAAAAGAAAAGATAAAATAAACAAAAAGAATAAAAGTCCGAAAAGAATATCGGACAGAAGTAAAAGTGGCAATGAGGGGTTTTAGACGGTGCGAGTCCGTCAGTACCTGGGCCCTCCATTCCCAGGTCTCCATAATGGATTTCCCCTTATTGCCAAAAAAAAAAAAAAAAAAAAAAAAAAAAAAAAAAAAAAAAAAAAAAAAAAAAAAAAAAAAAAAAAAAAAAAAAAAAAAAAAAAAAAAAAAAAAAAAAAAACCTAACCTAACCTAACCTAACCTAACCTAACCTAACCTAACCTAACCTAACCTAACCTAACCTAACCTAACCTAACCTAACCTAACCTAACCTAACCTAACCTAACCTAACCTAACCTAACCTAACCTAACCTAACCTAACCTAACCTAACCTAACCTAACCTAACCTAACCTAACCTAACCTAACCTAACCTAACCTAACCTAACCTAACCTAACCTAACCTAACCTAACCTAACCTAACCTAACCTAACCTAACCTAACCTAACCTAACCTAACCTAACCTAACCTAACCTAACCTAACCTAACCTAACCTAACCTAACCTAACCTTTTTTTTTTTTTTTTTTTTTTTTTTTTTTTTTTTTTTTTTTTTTTTTTTTTTTTTTTTTTTTTTTTTTTTTTTTTTTTTTTTTTTTTTTTTTTTTTTTTTTGACAGGGTGGAAAATGCTTTATGCATTCCCCTCACCATGGGAGTGGCGAGGGGATATGTGGGACTCACTCCTCCCCCCCTCCCCAGAGTGGGGAGAAAGGGAGGAGCGCAACCCACTAAAAACCACCCTGGCGTACCCTCCTGCCGGTTTCGTTAAGACGCCGTGGTTCCGCGTTAGCATTGCCACGACGCCTTCCGGCTGCCCCAGCCACTGCCGGGGCTCCCTGCGCCAAAGGGGAGAGAGGCCGAGCACGCCGGGCCTCTCCCCCAGACAACCAAGTGACGTTCCTACGGCAGGTGTGGGACTCCCATCCCCCACCTGCAGCCACTAAGGGTTGAGGCGGGCGGCAAACCGCCGCCGCCTCAACCCCCGCCGTCTGCGCCGGAGCGGATGCGCGAGAGGAGACTCCTCACGCTCACGCTCCGCGGCCTCCTTCTGCGAGATAACGCTCTCGCAGAAGGAGGCCACCGCCTGCCAGGACCTCTCGCTGCACAGCATTGCAGAGACAACGCTGTGCAGGGAGAGGTCCCATTGCCCAATCGCTAGTGCCATGGTGGCGCGCTCCGAACTCCAGCGGCTGCACACCTCGAGGGTGTGCTGAGCCGTGTCGTCCGGATCGCCGCACTCATGGCACTGCGGGCCAGGCTCCCTCCCAATTTTGTGCAGGTAATGACCGAAGCACCCGTGTCCGGTCATTACCTGCACAAGCCTGTACGACAGAGCGCCGAATGCCCTATCCACCCAGGTGTCGAACGACGGGAGGATCGCCCCTATGGTACGGGTACCATAGGGTGAGTCCTCCAGGCCGCTCTTCCACCTGTCCCGCATTCGGCGCTCCGTCATACGGCGCGTCTCCTCCACCTCCTCAGGGTCCGGGCGTTCTCCTCTAGCCCGGGCCCTGGACCTAACCTTATAGGTCTCAGCCTGCACCTCTGCGTCCATTTCCCATGGCGGGGTGCAGGCGAGGAGGCAGGCCGCTGCGTGGGCCACCGTCATATAGGCCCTCACCATTCGGAGGGCCACCACCCGCTGGGGCCTACGCAGCAGGGCCCTGTTCCGGGCGGACAGCTTGTCCGCCCATATTGGGGCCCCATACAGGGCCATGCTCCTCGTGACGCCGGCGTATAGCCGCCGGCACAAGGAGCCCGGCCCTCCCACATTGGGCAGCAGCCGGCCCAGGGCCGACGCGGCGCCCACGATTCGGGGAGCAAGTCTCGCGAAATGCTCCCCGAAATCCCACCGACGGTCCAAAGTTAGCCCCAGATATTTGATATGGGGCTTTATCTGGACCGTCTCTCCCCCGATCGTGAGCGCCGCGCCCGCCGGCAGCCGCCACCCACGCCCCCCGAAGACTATCCCCTCGGTCTTCGAGAGGGCCACCTTCAGGCCGAGCTGCTCGATCCGGTGGATCGACAGCTCGGCCGCCACCTCCGCCCGCCTCAACACCTCCTCCATTTCGGTCCCACGCACGGCCACCATGGTATCATCTGCATAGCAAATGGTGGCCGTCCGTGGGAGCAATTCCCCCCTGATGGCCCAATCGTACCCCAGGTTCCATAGCAAAGGACCGAGCACGGAACCCTGGGGTACTCCACAGGCCATCTCCCGCTCCCCCCGACCGCCATCCCGCCCCTCGTAGAGCACTACCCTCTCGGTAAGGTAGTGCTCCACGATCCTCCGGAGGTAGAGAGGCACTTCATGATACCGAAGTGCCTCTCTAATGACCCCATAGGGAAGGGTGCCAAATGCGTTGGCGATGTCCAGCGACACCGCCACGACACCCTCTCCCCTGCTCGACGCGTCCTCACAGAAGTCCCTCAAGGACTTCAGTGCGTCGAGCGTGGACCGCCCCTCCCGGAACCCGAACTGCCGGTCCGAGACGTTCGGGCCGGCGCCCTCCAGGTGCTGCAGGATTCTGGAGGCCAGGATCCTCTCCAACATTTTCCCGGCCTCGTCCAGCAGCACAATTGGGCGCCATGCCGAGGGGCAGTCAGGGGGTCGACCCTCTTTCCGGAGGAGGCAAAGCCTCCCCTCCTTCCATACCCTCGGGAACTTGCCTTCCCTCAGACAGTCGTCCATGATCTGTCTGAGGCGGTTCCCGAGGTGTTTAAGGGCAATGGGGAGGACTTTGCCGGGGACTCCGTCCGGGCCCGGGGCCTTTTTGCAGCCCCGGAGGCGGTCCAACACCCGGTCGAACTCGTCATCGCTAATGGGCGCGATGGCGAGTTCGACCTCCGGCTCCCCCGATGGCTCGGTCATCACCGGGGGAGTTATCGAGGGGCTCGGCGGGAATAGCCCCTCGATGACCGCCTGGAGGAGGGAGGGCTCCAGGGAATCCATGGGGGGGGCGGTGCGCATTTTGTTTCGCACCACCCTATACGGCCGCCCCCACGGGTCCCTGTCCAGGGTGGCCAAGAACGAGGCGTGCGCCTCGTCCTTGGCCTTGGCGATCGCCACCTGTAGGGCCCCCTTTGCCTCCTTGAGGGCCCTGTGGAGCCCCTCCTCCTCCTCGGCGGTGTGTTGCCGACGCCGACAGTGCTGGTACGCCGACCGAGCACTGTTACCGGTGGTTCGCAGGGCCGCAATCTCTGCGGACCACCAGTACACCCTCCTCCGGGCGAAAAGACGCTTCGCCCGGGGCATGGCCGCGTCGCACACCGCCTGCAGCGAGGAGCGGAACCGAGATGCCCGCTCCTCGACCCCGAGGTCGGCGGGTGGGGCAGCACACCATGCCTCCACCATCGCCGCCTCGTCCACCCTGTCCCTGTCCAGTTTGGACAGGGACCATTTGGGGAACCCTCCTCCTCTCCCAGCCCCCCTCCTACCCCCCCCGGGGACGGGCAGCGGCCGGGCCCTACCTGTGGAGACCCTCATTCTGATATAAAGATGATCAGAGAGGGTCTCCACGTCCTCCAGGACGCGCCAGTCTGTAACGCGTGCGGCAATGGCGGGGGTCGCGAACGTGATGTCCACGATTGACCCCCCCTGGCGCCGCACGCAAGTGTTGGCGCTGCCCTGGTTCAGGACCGTAAGGCCCGTCGCCGCCACCCAGTCCCTGAGGGCCGCCCCGCGCGGGTCCGTAACGGGGGAACCCCATGCCGCGCTCTTGGCATTGAGGTCCCCCAGGACCAGCACTTGCTTCGGGGCTGCCCTCCTGACGACCCCCCCCAGGGTGCCCAGGAACAACTCAAATTCGCGCAGCGGCCTATTGGGGGAGAAGTACACCGCAACGATGACGGTGTCGTCTCCCCACTTGGCCGCCACGAATCCCGGGCCACCCTCCACCCTGGTCAGGGGGGGGAAGTCCCCCACCGCCGGCACCACCACGGCCACCCTCTCGTCCGCCGACCCTACCCAGTTGGGTAGGGGGGGGACGAAGTAGGGCTCCGCCACTACGGCAACGCCAATCGCCCACTCCGCCATGGTCTGCATGAGCAGGTCTTGAGCTCTGGCGGAGTGGTTGGCGTTCACCTGCAGGATGTCCAGATGCGGGTGTGCTGGCATCTAGACATCCATGCTTTCCTCCCTGGCCCCGGCGGCTGGCGCTGACGGGGGGTTCTGCTGGGGGGGACGGGGGCGTGGGGCCCTCGTGTCCCTACCTCTGGTTGGGGGGGGGAAGCAGTTCCTTCCCCCCATTCTGTGCCCCGCTGGGAGTTTGGAGTGGTGGCAGACCGCACACCATTCCTTCTCCCAGCATTCCCCCATTTTGTGCCCCTCCTTGCAGCACCGGAAGCACAGCGTGCTCCGGTCCACGCTAGAGGGGCACAGTTCCCTCGTGTGACCGACACCGTAGCACTTGAAGCAGCGCATCGGTGTCGGTCCCACGGCCGTGACCCTGGCGGAGGCCCAACCCACCAGGATCCGACCCGCCCTCTGCAGCGCGATCGCGCAGGTCACGGGGCACTGGACGAGGACCGATCCAGTGCCGTCGTACAGCCTGCGGACGGCCCCAACCTTTACCTGGGCCGTCGCGCAGCCCCCCGCCTTGGCAACCGCCTCCGCCACCGACTCCCCGGTCGCCGACTCATCGAGCCCGGCGACCTGGAGGCCGGCCATCTTGACGGGGCGGCTAATATTGGCCACGTCCCCGACTATTGTTTGCAGCCGTTCCGCCAGTTTATCGGCGGTCCGGCCGCTATCCCCCCCTGGGACCTCGATGACCCTGCCCCCGGTCGCCGAGGTCCGGACCCGCACATGTTGCAGGCCCACCTCCTGCAGGCTAAGGCCCTGAATGGCCTTAGCCATGGTGGCCTGCAACGTGGTGGTGGCGTCCTTCTTCAACGTCACCACCACCGCCGCCGTCTTGGGGGCAGACAGCGCCGCGGGTCTTGGCGCTGCCTTTCTGGCCGGGGGGGGGGAGGTCTTGGCCTTCCCCTTGCCCTTACCCTTTTTTACCACCTCCGACCATTGCGCGGGTGGAGGCGGTATACGGCCTGAGGGGCCGGGTACGCCCTGCGAAGGCCGAGTGGCTCCCGGGGCCGGGGTAGGCCTGGGCACCTTGGCCGCAGGGGCATTGGCCTTGCGGGCGGGGGGTGTCGCCTTCTTGGCGGCCTTAGGTCTTCCATCCCCCAACCTGGCCCTCGCCTCAGGCTCGGGCTGCGGCACGGGCGGCGGGGTAGGCCTCGTGGCCTTCGTCTTGGGGGGGGGCGGCGGGGGGGCGGACCCTGTAGCCCTTCTGTCCGCCGCCAGCGGGGGGCGGAGCGGGGGCTCCGGGGGAAGGCGGCGACTCACTTCCTCAATTCGGGCATTCACCATGTTGCCCAAACTGAGGAAGAGGTCCCTCTTCATACACTCTATTGCCTCCACCAGCTCCTCCGTGGAGAACTGCACTGGTGGAGGGGGGGGAGCCGGGGCCTGGCGCTCGGAGAAGGCGGTCCTGAGCGCCTTGGTCTCCGCGGTGAGCAGGGCGAGCTGCTCCCGCATCCTTTTATTGTCCGCTTTAAGGATGCGGATCTCCTCGCCCTCGGCCTTGGCGGCCTCCACCTCGTCCATGGCCGCCAAGATGGCTCTGCAGGACCTATTAAATAGGCCCCACACCTCCCCCTTCAGGTTGCCCGATTTTCGGGCCCCCTCTAAGATGTCCCTCGCCGATGTTCGGGCCACCTCTATGGGATCGGCATACTGCCGATCCACCTGGCCGCCCGACGGTGAGGGAGAGCCAGCACGGGAGGGCGACTGCGATCGCGACCGCTCCCCCCCGGCTTCTACCCCCCTTCCCCCCTTCCCCTCCTCACCCCTCCTCGAGCGGAGTGCGGGGAAGTCTCGCAGGTACCTGGCCGCGGCGGCGTCCTGCCTCTCCTCGAACCGGGGCTCGATTAGGGCGAGCTTCGCCTTCGCCGCGGACAGCCCCGAATATGCCCCCTTGGGCTTCCCCCTGCGCGCCGTATTCACCTTAGGTAGGTGATCCGGCGCGAGGGCCCCCCCCTCGTCCTCATGGGTCCTCTTCGACCCCGAGGGAACCGGTAGGTAGTCCTCCGGTTCCAAATAGTCGTTATCTGACTCCAAATCGGAGTCAGAGCCCCCCCCCTCCGAGGGGGGTCCCCCAAAACTTGAGGGCGTGGCCATGGTGGCCCCGGCCCCCCCTCCACCAAATTTGGTCGAGATCCGCTCACCCAGACCGAAGTTACGACCTAACCTAACTTAAAACGGTCAAGTGGGAGTCGGATCTCAACAACCTAATACTAAATTGCCTTCAGCGCCTGATGAAGGCAATTAGCAATTTCCCAAAACTTTCCCCCCGAATTTGGCCCACTTCCCGAGGTCGCAGCGTAAAAAGAAAAATGTCAAAAAATAGAGCAATTTTTACCCTATTTTTTGACACCCTTACTTTACTACCCCCAAATACAAAAATGAAAAGAAAAGGCCAAAAAACAAAAAACCAAAAATTTGAAAAAATAATCAACTAAAAAATTTCTCCCTTCCCACCTGCGAAAATTTGTAATTTCCAGACGGAACGTTAGAAAATTACAAATCTTTCAGCAAAGTGTAAAGGGGGAAATGCGCTACCTGAACTGCTAATTACAAATTATTTCGACCACCACAACCCAGTCAAAATTTTTACTCAAAAAGTAAAAAGTGGAAATAATTTTTCAAAATTTCCGTTAAAAAACGCAAAATTTTAAAAAATTAAAAACTAAGGGTTCCGTAATCTGACGATTACGGGACCTACCCTATAGTTTGCGGGACCGTCACCGCTATCCCCGCCCAAAAACTGGGCAAGGTGGGATATCGGCAACACCGACTAAATTAAGAAGTAAAAATGTAAACAAACCCTAAATTTCAAAGAAATTTAGGGTGTGAATTTACACTTTTTTGAAAATTCGATATTTTCCGAAATAAAATTCCGAAAAATACCGAACCTTCCCTACGGTAAAGACGACTATTGCCGCTATGTGCTAGCCCTGAAAAGGGCTCAAAACAACAACGGCAACACCGACTTTTTTAAAACAGAAAAACGTAAACAAACAAATAAAAACCAATCAAGAGCAAAACACAAAATCCAAAATAAATAAGCCAAGTCACAAGATAGAGCAGAATCAAAAACCGAAATCGAAAGCCAAAAATTCGTTAGAAGTTGTCTCCGAAAATCGCAATGATCCATACAAAAACACCCAAAATTCAACCTCAACCTAACCTAACCTAACCTAACCTAACCTAACCTAACCTAACCTAACCTAACCTAACCTAACCTAACCTAACCTAACCTAACCTAACCTAACCTAACCTAACCTAACCTAACCTAACCTAACCTTTTTTTTTTTTTTTTTTTTTTTTTTTTTTTTTTTTTTTTTTGACAGGGTGGAAAATGCTTTATGCATTCCCCTCACCATGGGAGTGGCGAGGGGATATGTGGGACTCACTCCTCCCCCCCTCCCCAGAATGGGGAGAAAGGGAGGAGCGCAACCCACTAAAAACCACCCTGGCGTACCCTCCTGCCGGTTTCGGTAAGACGCCGTGGTTCCGCGTTAGCATTGCCACGACGCCTTCCGGCTGCCCCAGCCACTGCCGGGGCTCCCCGCGCCAAAGGGGGAGAGAGGCCGAGCACGCCGGGCCTCTCCCCCAGACAACCAAGTGACGTTCCTACGGCAGGTGTGGGACTCCCATCCCCCACCTGCAGCCACTAAGGGTTGAGGCGGGCGGCAAATCGCCGCCGCCTCAACCCCCGCCGTCTGCGCCGGAGCGGATGCGCGAGAGGAGATTCCTCGCGCTCACGCTCCGCGGCCTCCTTCTGCGAGATAACGCTCTCGCAGAAGGAGGCCACCGCCTGCCAGGACCTCTCGCTGCACAGCATTGCCGAGACAACGCTGTGCAGGGAGAGGTCCCATTGCCCAGTCGCCAGTGCCATGGTGGCGCGCTCCGAACTCCAGCGGCTGCACACCTCGAGGGTGTGCTGAGCCGTGTCGTCCGGATCGCCGCACTCATGGCACTGCGGGCCAGACTCCCTCCCAATTTTGTGCAGGTAATGACCGAAGCACCCGTGTCCGGTCATTACCTGCACAAGCCTGTACGACAGAGCGCCGAATGCCCTATCCACCCAGGTGTCGAACGACGGGAGGATCGCCCCTATGGTACGGGTACCATAGGGTGAGTCCTCCAGGCCGTCCTTCCACCTATCCCGCATTCGGCGCTCCGTCATACGGCGCGTCTCCTCCACCTCCTCAGGGTCCGGGCGTTCACCCCTCGCCCGGGCCCTGGACCTAACCTTGTAGGTCTCAGCCTGCACCTCTGCGTCCATTTCCCATGGCGGGGTGCAGGCGAGGAGGCAGGCCGCTGCGTGGGCCACCGTCATATAGGCCCTCACCATTCGGAGGGCCACCACCCGTTGGGGCCTACGCAGCAGGGCTCTGTTCCGGGCGGACAGCTTGTCCGCCCAGATTGGGGCCCCATACAGGGCCATGCTCCTCGTGACGCCGGCGTATAGCCGCCGGCACGAGGAGCCCGGCCCTCCCACATTGGGCAGCAGCCGGCCCAGGGCCGACGCGGCGCCCACGATTCGGGGAGCAAGTCTAGCAAAATGCTCCCCGAAATTCCACTGACGGTCCAGGGTAAGCCCCAGATACTTTACGTGGGGCTTGATCTGGACCGTCTCTCCCCCCAAGGTGAGCGCCGCGCCCGCCGGCAGCCGCCAACCCCGCCCCCCGAAGACAATCGCTTCAGTCTTCGGGAGGGCCACCTTTAGGCCGAGCTGCTCGATCCGTTGGATCGCCAGCTCGGCCGCCACCTCCGCCCGCCTTAGGGCCTCACCCATTTCTTTTCCACGCACGGCCACCATGGTATCATCCGCATAACAGATGGTGGCCGTCCGTGGAAGCAATTCCCCCCTGATGGCCCAATCGTACCCCAGGTTCCATAGCAAGGGACCGAGCACGGAACCCTGGGGTACTCCACAGGCCATCTCCCGCTCCCCCCGACCGCCATCCCGCCCCTCGTAGAGCACTACCCTCTCGGTAAGGTAGCGCTCCACGACCCTCCGGAGGTAGAGAGGCACTTCGTGATACCGAAGTGCCTCCCTAATGACCCCATAGGGAAGGGTGCCAAATGCGTTGGCGATGTCCAGCGACACCGCCACGACACCCTCTCCCCTGCTCGACGCATCCTCACAGAAGTCCCTCAAGGACTTCAGTGCGTCGAGCGTGGACCGCCCCTCCCGGAACCCGAACTGCCGGTCCGAGACGTTCGGGCCGGCGCCCTCCAGGTGCTGCAGGATTCTGGAGGCCAGGATCCTCTCCAACATTTTCCCGGCCTCGTCCAGCAGCACAATTGGGCGCCACGCCGAGGGACAGTCAGGGGGTCGACCCTCTTTCCGGAGGAGGCAGAGCCTCCCCTCCTTCCACACCCTCGGGAATTTGCCTTCCCTCAGACAGTCGTCCATCAGCTGTCTGAGGCGGCCCCCGAGGTGCTTCAGTGCGATGGGGAGGACTTTGCCGGGGACTCCGTCCGGGCCCGGGGCCTTTTTGCAGCCCCGGAGGCGGTCCAACACCCGGTCGAACTCGTCATCGCTAATAGGCGCGATGGCGAGTTCGACCTCCGGCTCCCCCGATGGCTCGGTCATCACCGGGGGAGTTATCGAGGGGCTCGGCGGGAATAGCCCCTCGATGACCGCCTGGAGGAGGGAGGGCTCCAGGGAATCCATGGGGGGGGCGGTGCGCATTTTGTTTCGCACCACCCTATACGGCCGCCCCCACGGGTCCCTGTCCAGGGTGGCCAAGAACGAGGCGTGCGCCTCGTCCTTGGCCTTGGCGATCGCCACCTGTAGGGCCCCCTTTGCCTCCTTGAGGGCCCTGTGGAGCCCCTCCTCCTCCTCGGCGGTGTGTTGCCGACGCCGACAGTGCTGGTACGCCGACCGAGCACTGTTACTGGTGGTTCGCAGGGCCGCAATCTCTGCGGACCACCAGTACACCCTCCTCCGGGCGAAAAGACGCTTCGCCCGGGGCATGGCCGCGTCGCACACCGCCTGCAGCGAGGAGCGGAACCGAGATGCCCGCTCCTCGACCCCGAGGTCGGCGGGTGGGGCAGCACACCATGCCTCCACCATCGCCGCCTCGTCCACCCTGTCCCTGTCCAGTTTGGACAGGGACCATTTGGGGAACCCTCCTCCTCTCCCAGCCCCCCTCCATCCCCCCCCGGGGACGGGCAGCGGCCGGGCCCTACCTGTGGAGACCCTCATTCTGATATAAAGATGATCAGAGAGGGTCTCCACGTCCTCCAGGACGCGCCAGTCTGTAACGCGTGCGGCAATGGCGGGGGTCGCGAACGTGATGTCCACGATTGACCCCCCCTGGCGCCGCACGCAAGTGTTGGCGCTGCCCTGGTTCAGGACCGTAAGGCCCGTCGCCGCCACCCAGTCCCTGAGGGCCGCCCCGCGCGGGTCCGTAACGGGGGAACCCCATGCCGCGCTCTTGGCATTGAGGTCCCCCAGGACCAGCACTTGCTTCGGGGCTGCCCTCCTGACGACCTCCCCCAGGGTGCCCAGGAATAACTCAAATTCTCGCAGCGGCCTATTGGGGGAGAAGTACACCGCAACGATGACGGTGTCGTCTCCCCACTTGGCCGCCACGAATCCCGGGCCACCCTCTACCCTGGTCAGGGGGGGGAAGTCCCCCGCCGCCGGCACCACCACGGCCACCCTCTCGTCCGCCGACCCTACCCAGTTGGGTAGGGGGGGGACGAAGTAGGGCTCCGCCACTACGGCAACGCCAATCGCCCACTCCGCCATGGTCTGCATGAGCAGGTCTTGAGCTCTGGCGGAGTGGTTGGCGTTCACCTGCAGGATGTCCAGATGCGGGTGTGCTGGCATCTAGACATCCATGCATTCCTCCTGGGCCCCGGCGGCTGGCGCTGACGGGGGGTTCTGCTGGGGGGGACGGGGGCGTGGGGCCCTCGTGTCCCTACCTCTGGTTGGGGGGGGGAAGCAGTTCCTTCCCCCCATTCTGTGCCCCGCTGGGAGTTTGGAATGGTGACAGACCGCACACCATTCCTTCTCCCAGCATTCCCCCATTTTGTGCCCCTCTTTGCAGCACCGGAAGCACAGCGTGCTCCGGTCCACGCTAGAGGGGCACAGTTCCCTCGTGTGACCGACACCGTAGCACTTGAAGCAGCGCATCGGTGTCGGTCCCACGGCCGTGACCCTGGCGGAGGCCCAACCCACCAGGATCCGACCCGCCCTCTGCAGCACAATCGCGCTGGTGACGGGGCACTGGACCAGGACGGAACCAGTGCCGTCGTACAGCCTGCGGACGGCCCCAACCTTTACCTGGGCCGTCGCGCAACCCCCCGCCTTGGCGACCGCCTCCGCCACCGACTCCCCGGTCGCCGACTCATCGAGCCCGGCGACCTGGAGGCCGGCCATCTTGACGGGGCGGCTGATGTTGGCCACGTCCCCCACAATGGACTGCAGCCGTTCCGCCAGTTTATCGGCGGTCCGGCCGCTATCCCCCCCTGGGACCTCGATGACCCTGCCCCCGGTCGCCGAGGTCCGGACCCGCACATGTTGCAGGCCCACCTCCTGCAGGCTAAGGCCCTGAATGGCCTTAGCCATGGTGGCCTGCAACGTGGTGGTGGCGTCCTTCTTTAAGGTCACCACCACCGCCGCCGTCTTGGGGGCAGACAGCGCCGCGGGCCTTGGCGCTGCCTTTCTGGCCGGGGTCTGTACAGCCGGGGGGGGGGAGGTCTTGGCTTTCCCCTTGCCCTTACCCTTCCTAACCACCTCCGACCATTGCGCGGGTGGAGGCGGTATTCGGCCTGAGGGGCCGGGTACGCCCTGCGAGGGCCGAGTGGCTCCCGGGGCCGGGGTAGGCCTGGGCACCTTGGCCATAGGGGCCTTGGGCGCTGCCTTGCGGGCGGGGGGTGCCGCCTTCTTGGCAGCCTTGGGCCTCCCGTCCCCCAATCTGGCCCTCGCCTCAGGCTCGGGCTGCGGCATGGGCGGCGGGGTAGGCCTCGTGGCCTTCGTCTTGGGGGGGGGCGGCAGGGAGGCAGACCCTGTGGCCCTTCTGTCAGCCGCCAATGGGGGGCGGAGGATCGGCTCCGGGGGGAGGCGGCTGTTGACTTCCTCAATCCGGGCATTTATCATATTGCCCAGACTGAGGAAGAGGTCCCTCTTTACCCCCTCGATGGCCTCCACCAGCTCTTCAGTGGAGAATTGTGCTGGTGGAGCGGGTGGGGCCGGGACCGCGCGCTCCGAGAAGGCAGTGCGGAGCGCCTTGGTTTCCGCAGTCAGCAGAGCGAGTTGCTCCCGCATCCTCTTGTTGTCTGCCTTCAGGATGCGGATCTCCTCGCTCTCGGACTTAGCGGCCTCCACCTCGTCCATTGCCAGGAGGATGGCGCGGCAGGACCTGTTAAACAGGCCCCACACATCCCCCTTTAAATTTCCCGATCTTCGGGCCCCCTCCAGAATATCCCTAGCGGATGCCCGGGCTATTTCGATAGGATCGGCATAAAGCCGATCCTCCGGGTCATTCCGTTGCGAGGAGGAAGGCCGCGTGCGGGACCCCGACCGCGAGCGCAGCCCGCCGCTGTCTTCCGCAACCTTTCTCCCCTTTCTCCCCCTGCTCCCCCTGGGGCAGACTGGAGCCACCAGAAGATCCGGAGGCTTCCCCGCACTCGTTCCGACGTAGCGCCCGCTGGCGCTTTTGCCCCTCCTGGCCGTGTTTATTTTGGGCTTGACTGCGGGCCCAGTCAGCAGCTCGTCATTCTCATGTGGTCTCTTCCCGGACTTCGGAGCGTCGGTGTCCAGCTCCTCCCGGTCCGAGACCACACTAACTGGTTTTGTCTGGGAACTAACCATGGAGATGGCCGGAGATACCGGACGAGCATC